>OX104060.1:660323-700608 GCA_944474145.2 Dicrocoelium dendriticum
CACACAGACTGTGAGTACTCGGAAGCGATGCTAGAAACTCCATCTCGATCCGATTTGGCTGCGAAGACTAACGATCTATTTAAGGTCGCTGCGCAACCTGATTCATGGCAATACTCATTGCAATCCATTCAATGCAACATTGATGCACATGTACATGCGAGACCTGGGTAACAAAGATTTTACCTTGATTATACTACGATGCGTGGTAAAACTGCGTTTTCAATTTGGTTTCACCGTATATATTTTCTGTGGAATCGGCTGCTATTCAACATCACGTCGTTTGAGACTCCGCAATTATTTCGCACTAAGTTGCGAAGCTACCTCTATCTAGACACCCATGGGTCTATTTTGCATCGGTTAGTTTTTTTTTAACACCCATTCAGTGAAAGTTCATATAACATCTAATGGGTGTAATAACATTATTGCACCCAGTTTATTTAGCCCGTCTGGTATACAACATACGCTGAATGCAAGCCTGCCCACTTCGATCGCAATAGGAAAACGTTTTGGTTAAATACCTTGCCAGTAATATAGAGAAATATACAAAAATAACTTGATATTGCTATTGCAAGTGCATGACACTACCAGCGTGTGTACCCTCTGTGCCGAATATTGTCACAGCTGTTTACTTAATGAGAAATATGCTCATTATATTTATTATGGATGTGATTTTCTCATCTTCACGTCGGATAGGGTTTCGAGCAGGTGCACTACTATGCTGGAACCTAAATGTGCCTCTAATGCATCTCATCTTGCACCGATAATAAAATGTGCACTCGGTAGTTTGAACGTTTTGCACAGGGACACTGGCTACCGGCCGGAGAGTATTACTGTCGCATGGGAAGTCTTGCGGACATCAGATTTATTAAAGCATTGCTGAGGGATAACATTCAAACCCCTCAACTTAGGTTGATCATCTAAAGTCCCACGTGCTGTTGGTAATATCTAGCACTGACACTCTCTTTGCTTGGAAATTATTGAGAATACCTGTATCTCGGGATGTGGTCTAAAAGATTGTCCTTTTCTCCGAGCTGTGCATTTCTGTTGCAACAGATATTCCCAGCTCGGAGAACAGGACAATCTTTTCACTCTCTTTGCTGTCTGCCTAACTTTAACTCCAGTGGTGCAGCTTAATCTGGAGCATACTGGTCCTCCCTCTACACGTGCATCCATCCCTGTGCTTTCATCCAGTTTTCCTATTTTCTGACGTCCTGTGACCAATAAGCTTGTCATTTCTAATGCCTGCTTTTAACCCCTGGTACAGAGGCTGCAGGATGAGCGCATTGACATAATTATACAACGCATTATTTTGAATATTTTAACACTGTGACTTACTAATACTATGCATGAAGTTGTCTGTAAAATGTGTTCATTTCCCCCATCTACTCGTTCAACCAACCTGTCACATGATTACGTTTCAACAGACTTAAGTACTGTCTATTCAAGATACGCAGGTCGGTAGCTCACACCTGGACAGCAAAGCAGGCGCTTGCCCTATCTGTTGATCGCTGGCCGGCAGAATATATTTCATGTGTTTTCAAATCGGCTTTAACATGTGTTCATTTTACTTTTCCCTGTGCAATCCTTTACTCATATTTTACAACTCGTCAGTGTATACCTCACCCATCTAAGACCTGTATCATTCTCCAATCTCATGGTCAAGCAATTTGGTGTTTTTTTGTCCCTCTGTTTGAATAAGTTAAGCCACTCCAAAAGCCTGGCCCATAATGTTCCCCTTAAAAAGCTGTATTGCGAATCAACGCGCTGAGAGTTAGCGGACCTTATAAAATATACGTCGCCGTCTGATCACTGTGTTATGTGACACAATACTTACGTTATCAAATACCGTTTGCATTCATTTTGGTCATTATGAAGGCCAGTTGTTTCAGTATTGTAAGGAAATTGTCAAGGTATAAATATATATATTCTCTTCTTTTTATCTCTGGATAGTACCGCAGTGACGTCTCGAATTCGTTTGTTGGTTGAACGGCTAATTTGTATGCGCACTCCAGCCCCAAGTGATTTATTCACCTAAACTGTTGAAAAAATTGGAGACTGCACAAAGGCTTGTTTAGGTTCAACTTAATTGGATACGTTGAGCATAACGCTACTGCGAAATCAACGCAGACGGAACTTACGAAATATCCAATTGTTATCTGAAAGAAAGAAAGAAATAGTACCACTTTGTAATGGTTTTAACCAAATATATTGAGTGCATCATCGACGCTCGCGATTATCTACGATAATGTAACACGTCAACCGAAGGTGCATGGTAGGTTAGTGGCAACTTACCTGAAGAGGGAATCATCTTCGTTGCGTCTGTAACAATATAATTAAAGTTTAGAATATTTGATGATAATTGAAGTTGTCTCCATAAGAAGTACATCCCACTCACAAAATAATACACTACTGTCTAACGTCAAAGGAGCACCAGTCTATTGGTCTCTTCATTTTACATTTGACGATAGTGCTTTGACGATGGCCAACTGAAGTAGCTAGATCATGACCTGGTTTTGTACTTAAAAGGATTAAGTGTACTGTTACGGTTTAAACTGACAGACTATTGAACACAAGTACTGATCCAACTTCCACTGGCAGGGGATCCAGTCTCTCCATGAAACAAACTAACGTTAGTCTGTTTTGTACTGGGGCGTTTTGATGGATGTGTGTTTGTTCTCCACGCAGCTAGACGCGGCCATTTTCTATTTGATAAAAGCAGAATATATATTGATCTGAAAGGTTGGGAATTCATAATTCCGAAATGAGAAATTAACTGACGGTCATGAGCTTCGCTTGTTCTCCAATGTTTTCTTTTTTCAATTTCAAGTGTTTCTATTTGAAAATATGCAGCCACTTTTTCCATCAAATCCTATCCGTTGATATCACACTGCTAACAGCAAATACTTTTGAGAGATTGGAACATTTCCAGTGCAACCGATGTTACAAACACATGCAGTGGGTCGGATAACTCGCAATCAGTGAAAACGTTAACGGTTGGTGTAAACTATGCAGTTTATTTAACGCGTTCATTTTCATCGCTTTGCTATATTGGTGGTGCATGCTTCTTCATCGATGCACAAAATGTTAACCTTCGTGCGAATTAGGAAAGTCTGCTTTGAAGCCTCTTATTCAGATCAAATTAAAAATAACAACTTTTCTGTCGCGATTAAAAACAATTGACCTACGCAGCACATTAAAATTCTGAGAGGAACGTAATGTATGGAGCTAGGCAAGTACTCTATGAATATCTATATTTCCAATTGGGCAACAAAGTAACTTACTCAGTCTAATTCCTGAAAGTGCAGAGATGTGATGTGAAAAGATGTTTAATCTATCCTCAATGTGCTATGAAATCGGATGGTGTTTCTGCAACGCGCCGGAAATTTGTAATGGCTTATAAAAGAAATTATCTACGAAACCCTTACGTATGACTCTATAATTTCGCTGTGTGTATTGATGAGCATGTGCCCATAAATGATTTTAAAAATTAAGCATAGAAAAGCAAGTACAAGCACATATAAAAAGAAATTTATTCAGAAGGATTTTTACTGTATCTCGTTGAAATATTTCAGATGTCAAATTTATTCAATTGTAGGTAGGAATCACGCACATCTCTGAAGGCATTTCCTGCAACTTTTACCGGCTCTGCGGATACACTACAAAAGGCATCAGAAAATGGCTACATCAAGGAAAACAAAAGTTCACTTGTAATCACACAAACAGTCTCCCAATTGATGAATTATAATATGGGCCTATTAAAAATAAAGATGGATGTGGTACCATAGGGTTGAGATGCAACATAATAGGAAAATATAGACGTCAAAGGTTCAGCGCTTACAAATATACACCATACTGGCTTGGATAGTGTTAAGGTGGTGAAATGGGTCGTGCGCAATCCTAGGTGAAAATGTGAACAATGCAAAACATGTTACCACAGGTTAGAAACAAATATTTGCTAAGGAGATTCGGATGGTCAAGGTAAAAACATTGAAAACAACAGGTATGTCATTCATCTATCGATTTTAAAATCAGATATTTATTATGATAGAAATGACGGTGTAGAATAAAATTTGGAAACAAGCATATAGAACAACACGGTGTGCGTCGATCATTGAACTAATGCGTTAGAAAAAGGAAATATGTCACTTACTAATTATATACCTCCATGGATACACGTGCAAAATAAACTCAGTAAAAAGCATACGATGTGTGGTTCAAATTAGCGGAGTTTAGATAACAAAATGCAGAATGCTAAAGGAAACCTACAATGATATTTGTCTATATCCAAATTTGGGGAAGATGCTACATTGTATACGAGGAACCTTGAATGTTGCTGACATCATTACGGTAGGCATAAATGTTAACTTGAAAATCACGCCTTTAAACACACCTATGACTTAGGAAAAAATATCCTTTTTCACGAACACACAAGGTCTTCTCGACACGTTTTCTGCGCTACGACGCCTTGGGACATAAGCGTGATAATTGATACCTTGCTCAATGACGAAATCACTAATGGAGAGATCGGATTTAGAGACATGTCCTTCCTAGGTAATTATAGACCAAGTACGGGAGGCAGCGGCCTTTTGTATCATGGCAGCAACCTGCATTTCACAACAGCAACATTTCAGAGACTATAGTCGTTGACTTGCTTTCATGCCGCTTGCCACTTAGACATAGCAACACATTTTTGGTGGCCTTCGTATACCGTCTCCCGATGTCAGCTGTATAAATGGATAAAGGTTTAGCCAATGCTCTAAAGACCGTTTTTAGCACAGCCATGTATTCAAATTTTTTCTTGTCGTATTATTTAACTTTCATTGTTTCAAGGTTCCCGGTACCCGCGATTATCCATTTAAAGTCGAACTGCAAGAATTTGTGGTTGACATACAACTATAATCACATCACCCCTACTAGACTTTGTATAGTGATGATGACACAGTAACAGTGAGCAGCTTCTTTGAGAGCAGCCAACCTTGGACACTACTTTTCCAATGCGTCAGTTATGCGTAGCAAACCAACGGTTACAAAGAAGCAATTCGTATCGTAACACACTATGATAAGCTGCTATCCGTCTTCATGAAGTCCATTGATGGGTTCTTTCTAGATGACTACGCCCCTGAGGTCCTTTAGAAGAAAATTGACAACCTGTACAGCATGTAGGCAAAAAAAGTGTATCAGTTTCATGAATACAGCTACAAAAACTTAAAGTCCTTATTGTGGAGTCTGCAGCGGAAAGGTGTTTATGAAAGATTCAATTTGCATGCATATAAAGCCGTTTAGAGGGCCAATAACGCGATGACCTATATTACTGCGCGGTATATTTGTTTCAGCCTTATAAGCGAGGATAAATGAAAATAACAGCCATAAATATAGATGAGCTTCGGATCCAACCCAAAGATATTTTACAGTCGTGTCAAACAAATCCCTAAAGTATATGTGGCATTCCATTCTGAAGAGCGCAGGCGGGTAAGTGCAATCTCCGCAAGAAGAGCCCGACGCTCATAGACTACAATGCAGTTGTAATTTCCAGACCTCACTGATACCCTCTATAATCCTTAAACCGACCCGCCATCACCGGAATGGAACAACATAAAACTTACTGCAGCGGACGTACTGAAGCAACTCATATCATTGTGTGTGCACGGTTTTGCAGTTGCGGATAGCTTACGTCCAAGCCCATTGAGTGGTGTCCAGGAGCCCGGCTGAAAGGTTGTCCCTTTTTTTCCATCACTGTCTATAGACAACACGCAGGTCATGGTAATGTGGAAGCATGGAGTAGTCAAGCTAATCTACAAGGCGGGTAGACTTACTGAATCGGCGAACTATTATCCAGTAACTCTTAATTCTTTCTAAGAACATGGAAGCGGCTATTGCAAAAGCCCTCCAGGAGTAATATGAAGAATGCAATATAATCGTGTTAGAGAAAGTAGGTCTCCGCCAAAACTGTTCATGTACCAATAACCTATTGTTAGTCCGTATCAGCTGGATATAATATTTCGATGCCAAGGGGGTTGATGCTGTGCTGCACGATTTCTCTTAAGAGGCTCATCGTCCTGATCTCAGCATAATCTTTCTCACGAATTAAAGCTGTGGAAAAGGATAAGACATGCTGAGTTAGATACGTGTATTCATATTTCACCGTGGTTTAAAAAGAGCTTGTAGTGCATCATCTGACCTGATGTACTTGGAGTGTGGCGTCGCACAAGGCACAAGGAATTCGTTCGTCTTCCTTAACAACTTTGTTAGAGTAAACGATTCAAATGTTTTACTCCTTACGGATTATCTCAACATCTGGCAGAATATCAGGAAAGTTAACGCCCATTTAACTATATGAGATGATCTGTACAAGGTTGACGATTAGACAGTTTATAATATACTTGCATGCAACGCTGCAAATGTTGGGTATCGAGCATATGCCATCAGACCACTTACCCGTACAGGCCAAGAAAACAATATTTGCAACGCATCTTTCTTAATGAAAATACTGGATTAATGCACGTGTAACCCGAAGTAGTAGCAAGAAAACCGAACATGCATGTGTCTTACTCGAAAAGCGTTTGTCATTTTTGATTATACCAACTTACAAATGTTCAACATGCCCAGGTGGTCACACGTTAAATACGACACCGAGGTCGTCTGACACCGCTAGCAAAAGCATGTTCCTGCTGCTCTTGAGAAACCACAAGGAAGAGAAACGGTATATATGTCTGCCTTGACTCATCTCCCTTACTAGTACAGACTACAGACTTTAGGATATTTCGGTTGTCAATACCATCGCCTGCACCGTAATTATATTTTCGCGTTGTAGATCGTAAAGCTGCATCCTAAACATACCGACACTTATAGAAATTAAGCCACAAACATCACTCAGAGGCTAGCACTTGGATTTAGCCACACAGTAAAACGGGATTGAATGCTGTCGGCATTATTTCTCATTTCGTGTGTCCAAATGGTGGAAAGCTCTCCCAATTTCCGTTTTCTCTCCTCATGCACTGAATTAATCCAAAGCTCAAATTGATGAAAATTGACACCAAATTTATTACAAGACTTAGCCAATATTACGAAGACACATAATAACATGACAACTTTGGGAGCACAAGTGAAACTTTGGTGATTTAACCGATGTGCGTCACTTTCGTCTTTCTTGATGAATTTACATCCAGTTTCCACTCTTCACCTGTGGAAGTTGTCAAGCTTTGCTATTTTTCCCCCACTTTACCATCTAAGTTACTTATGAGAAAATGTCTTAGCAAGTTGATTTGTGTGGGAGCGGACCACTGCGGAGCCCTATGACAGAAATGATTCTGGAAGTTTAATACAGCTGTTTATTTCATACCAAAAATAAATGGTCAAATATCAGGAAACTTTGAGGGTTAAATAATTTATTGTAACTCTGTAAGGGAAATTACTCTTTTGCACCATACGATAAATTTTGAAACGTGCTTGCCTTGCTTGACCCTTTGGGGTCAATTGCAACACATGCATTTTAGTGTCCCAAACGATCCGCACTGCCAGCGACGGCAAAACTAGTTGCAACGCCATTGCCTCCTAGCTTGATTTTGTGGATATTATTCAGCAACTGGCTGCATTTGTGGGTAAGGTTCAGTAAATATTTGTTAGACTATTACGAGGTTGCCGCATGACCTTTTTAACGTTTACTGAAATCGCTGAACAATATGCTTTTTGTCTTGTGATGTGATTCCTTCAACACTTCTAGGTCGCGCTTGTCTTGCTTGAATATCGTAGACCACGAGAGATTGCAAGCAAGCATTGTATATCATTGATAATATTGATAAATAAAACACCCGAATGTTATTCGCCACAAACCCACCGGCCGGGTACGACTTTTTTCAGTTGTAGAAGATATGTTGCACAGTTGAGGTCAAGTTCCTTAAACTTGGTCTAAAATTAGTGCACTCCAAACCGATAAGTTTAGTCGTGTCGATTGCACATATTAACCTAACGTACTTCGTTTAGGTTGAATGTTTTAGCAAAATGAACTGAGCATTTCACAAGCCTGTTATGCTCGCACTGGCAGTATTCGGGGCCGTTCGGTCTTCTGTTCGTTGGCCATAATTTAATATCATCAGTATAGAAACAGAATTCGAAAGCAATTGATTTCTCTAGGGCATTTACGGGAATCAAGGAAAGTTAAAGTCACTGTGAAGTGTCGCAGAAGGTAACAAGCAAGCGGAAGACGGGAAAGTCATTTGAATGAGCAAGGACCGAAACGCGCCCAGATATCATGGACCAGATAAGATGGCGCAACACAAGCCGCACAATACAAATGGAGAGCAAGGCCGCAGATAACGAAAGGAAACGAGCCTGATTCAAGGGGAATGGAAAAGCATTGCGTGGAAAGCTTACTACAACAGACCGAAAAACTTTGGTGAGTTCATTCAAGAGTAATCCCAAGTCGAACAACGTGACCAAAATGATACGAATCAAGAGACTTAAAACAATTTTAGACTGATCAGAATGCGAACTATGGAAGTAATGCTACTGGCTCAGAGAGGCAGATATGGCCTCCAAAGTTGTGGACAAACGTCGCATCAATATGAATTGTGATTATTTTTTTATGTTGCGTTGTGTGATGGAAACATGGCCGGTAACTACAGCTTGTGGAATTGTAGTGGGGTACACTAATGTTTGCACTTTCTTGCTGCCTCCTTTTTGTTACATTGGTGCCGTGGCCATTCAAGATAACGTTGCCGTGGTCAAAACAGTTTGCTGACAGAGATGTGGAAACTTGGCTCCTGGAATTTTAAGTAATGACCGCCTGCAGTATAGTCAAAATCGGGACAAAATTATAACAATATTGACCTCGAGCGCAAAGGCGATGTACATGTTGACTCGAATGGTCAATACTGGTTGCATATCCTTGGGAATGAAGAGAGCGCTGTGTGCAGAATTCAGAAAGGAAATAGGCTGGCAACAGGCGTTGGAGCAGTTTTACTCTGCAAACTGGAAAGAGCATGAAGACCTTAGGGTGTTTCTCCAAAAACTGAGCAGACGCTGGGCCTTTGAGCTTCCCGAATTACATGCTTGCTGAGAAGGAAGCATGTCTGAAGTCCACACAAAAGTTCAGGAAAGACTAATACTACTCTTGATGGTTGGCGTACACAGGGTGAAGGAGATGGGGTCGGCGAACAATAGTTTCTCTGAGCATATGACCGGACCTGCGGAACAAAATTCTGTTACGTGGAAAGCTCTTAACATACAGCAGAGACGACAATCCTCGATACAA
Source organism: Dicrocoelium dendriticum (assembly GCA_944474145.2). Taxonomy (NCBI): domain Eukaryota; kingdom Metazoa; phylum Platyhelminthes; class Trematoda; order Plagiorchiida; family Dicrocoeliidae; genus Dicrocoelium; species Dicrocoelium dendriticum. The sequence goes on from OX104060.1 coordinate 669,574, forward strand.
AACTAATGTATGGGCGGTGGGCCGTCAATCTCTTGCATGAACAGGATAAACACGTAGTTAACTGCGTGAACTGGCCAACCAGCACAAGAGCGGCGATGCTTGCTTGACCGTAAATTTATCTACCGTTCACCACTGTCCTTTGAATCTTTATATTGGGCAGTTTGTTCAGCCAATATACCCCTTTTTTCTATTCTAGACCAAACCGGTCATTTATCTTCCCTGTTGCGCCAGGGAACTGGAGTTCCGATTGTTAACCAATCGTTGAACTTGGCGATGGACACCGGACTGAACCCTAATCAAAATCTACTTGTCGGATGTCAAATCTCATGGTCGTTCCGCAGCAAAAATGGCAAAAGTTATTGCTTCCAAACTCAAGCAGACAGAAACGCTTTCACCTTAGATAACATACCAGATCGGTTCACAGTCCTCAATCATCAAGTCGTCTGCATGGGCACAAGCTATGATCAATAATTTGGTGAATTTTCATACAATAACGATGCTGGTATCAATTTTGGATCTTGGTTCCAGTGTTACAAAGATTTGCTTTCCGTTGAACTTGGTAAGCGGTGAGCCGGCATATGTGGCACTTGTCCAATCCTACGCAGCTTATGCAGTGTTCTTGGGAGCTAGTATGATTATAGCTACCTAATACTCGCCTACGCACATCTTCGTTGCGGACACGCTGGTGCCATCCAACGTCATCTATGCCTTCCAGACAACGATGGTCAAACACTTGAAGGCGCCTCAGATCTGCTCGAAGTGGCCAAGTTTTACTAATATATAGCCCTCAATGTGGCCTTGTATACTTGAGCTTATACACGAAGAAAAACTCCCTTCTGTCTCCAAAGATTCCTCATGTTCAAAATGCAGTTCTGAAATTTGCAATGCCTGAACTGACCTAAGTTCCTACGCCCCCAGATCATCAGTGCTAAATGTCGAATGTTATTGAACATCAAGCATGACTAATGGAAATGTTTATGTCTACGCTGATTACTATAATATATTGAATGCTGTTATAACAACACACAAATACCTTTGCCGGTCCCGGAAAATTCATTTGCTACATTCAGCGGTGGTGCCTCCTTTGCAAAGCTAGTCTCATCAGATGCGTATCTACAAGTTGTAGACCAGGATTCAAGAGATTTGCTAAAATAAATAAGCAAGGAGTCCTATGCCAGTTCAACGGCTTGTTAGTTGTTTTCAGATCGAACCCCGCGATCCTACTGCAAATTATGGATGCAATCTCATCTGAGGTATCTATGATTACCTCTTATCTAGACGGTATTATTCTCAACGGATGGAGACTTAGAGAGCTGACTGAAAGATTGAGAGCAGTTCCCAAAAGCATTATTGACTGCTGGTTTCAGTTGAAAACAGAGAATTGTAATACCGACAGGAAGTATATAAAGTAGCTTAGCATAATCATGGACAAGCGTGCTCCTCAGCTATATCCTTCTAACAACGTTGCCATCAACCAGATGTATCTTCGTGACAATGTCCCCAAACTCAGATCGTGCATGTGGTTGAACATTAATTAAGGCTCATTTATGGGTGGACTACGTCGATAACGAGGAACGCTAATTTAGCTAGTGCTGAAGGACGGTACATGGTTTGGTGACCTTAATATCGTGCCGGTGTTGACGGTGTCAAATATCTATGTTGTGTTTTTGACTGTTCCTAGCACATTTCAGCATGTGTCTAGAGTTCGTAGTAACTACTGACGCGTCAGACATATTCCATGATTTTCCTGCTTTTTCTGAAAGAGTTGTCGCACATGCACCCAAATCACTCAATCCAAAGAAAAACAATTACGGGCAGAAAACGAAGGAAGCTGTAGCTACAGTGCTTTCAGTCAAACTATTTTACAAAATATAAATGATCGTAAATTCGTGATGTTTACCGACCCAAGACACTCGGTTTCCACTGCTGGACCGAAGAAAGCGTTCTGGTCTGTGCGGTTAGTCAACTCCAATTTCTGGATCGGCTTTACTTTGTTACAAGTTTGATATCAAGTACTGATACACACACTACGACCAGGCGGAGGTGTCACTTATCATTATATGTAAACATTGTCAAGTACAACAAGATTTTATTGTTGCCAAGTTTTCCGTGCAAGCATAGGTGAATCATATTGTGTCTGACCTTCGCGGAGTCCTTCCGGTAACGTTTGATGTAGTGCAGGAAGCATCCCCTCATGCTCCTAGTCTACAGCAATTGATCAAGTCTTAACACAAAGGCTGGCCTAGGAATATTGCAACGATGGAGCTTCAAAAGTTCCACCAGCGGAAAGATGCACTTTCTGATGTGAACAACTCTCTGCTCTTCTCAGACCGTTTCATGTTTCCAGTCATTCTTCAAGGGGGAATCCTCCAACAACTCCATGCTGGCAACTTGGAAATGAATCACATTAAATCGTTAGTACTAAGATGTGTATACTGGATTTATCCAGATTCCGAAATCAAGCATCTTACCAAGAATTATCCCCAATCTGTCAGTTTTTCTTGACAGACCAGAAAGGGGAAATTGCAGTCCTAACAATTACATCCTGAGAGATAGTCCAGAGTAGATGTTGTTGTTACGGGTCTAATTTACAGCCATCACGCTATGATCCTTGTCGGCACCCACAGTAAATGGTTCGAGATGAGTTCAGTGGTGAAAGCTACTGCAGAATCCACCGTGTCCGCTCTCTGACAGATTTTCGCTTGTGTCAGAGTTCCTGGCACTTTGATTTCGGACACTGGTTCTCACTTCACTTCACTGAATTTGTATACTTTGTCATAGGTAGGTAATCGTCTACATAAATTATTCCCCTTTACACCGGTAATCACACTGACAAACAGAACGCTTTGTGGATACACTCAAAAGAGCCCTGCTACAAATGTAGACAGAAGGCAACTAAGCGGATTTTATTGCCACATTAGTTCTGCTTTAAGCTATGGCTGAAAATCCTCTGGTAGCGAGTGTATTTTCACCGACCAAAGCCCAGTATCTAAGGAGAATCCGTAAGTCACACAGTGCACTCAGACCATGAAACGAACAGTTGTCTAAATGTAATCACTAGGTGGATCGTTTGTTTAATTTTCAATTGGTAGCTCACATTAGTGTCTTTCATGTCCGTCAACAAGTTCTGGCGCAAGGTAGTCGTAGCCGCTACCCCAAATTGGCCATCGGCTGTGTGCAATGCAAACGCGGCAACGTGATCAATGGTATCCAGATTGAGAAGGCGATTAGTTAAGATGAGACAGTCAACTGTTAGAGGCGTGGACTGACAGAAAATCGCTGCCTGGAATGACGTCAATTGTCACAGGGGTTCTACCGTGTTTGAAAATACATATCTTGAATGCTTGGTTTCTGCCATTAAGGGATGCAAAGAACCAAGAAAGTGGAGGGTTAGCATTGCCTTTAGGTTGTTAGAGTGGTCAAAGATCTACAATGGAACACTTAGTTAAAAGCCTTTTGCAAGCAAATTAATATGATAAGCTACACTGCCTTCGACTGAGATTGTGAAGTGATTTCAGAAATCTAGTTGCCAAGACTGAAAAGAACACTGTTTAATGAAGCCATGCTGTGATAAGCTAATTGACTTCCTTAATATTATACACTTAGAATTAATGGACCTGATAATTCTTTCCATAGCTTTAAGAATAAAGATAGTATGACTAATTGAGCAGTAATTTGCAACCTCCAGTTTTGCGCCTTCTGTATATGTTGGTACATCATCAGTTCAATTTCCGTTATGGGGAAATGTCCTGCTCTTCATTGAATAGGTATGCCAGTACATACTATTTATGAAAGTAGGCTGTTTTCCATTTTGTAAAGTTTCGATGGTGTTCCGTTAAACCAATCATCAAGTATACTGTAAAAGGTCCGATAGAATTCCTTGCATTTGACAGGAGCACAGCGGTTAAACTTCAGGATAGGAGCAATATGGTTGACCTCAGTACTGCAAAGACTAGCGTTTGTTCGGTAATGGCAACTAGGCGAAAATAACAACACGTTTGTAAACCAAACCCTTCGATATAAGTTACGTTTCCCAGTCAGTAATTAACAACCATTCTGTGGCAATGACTCAGTCAAACAATAGATGAAACACTCATTGAATGGCGGTCAATCCGTATGCAGCAATCAAATCCGTTTCACACGCCATCCATTGGCCACTCGGCTCCCTCAGTTAGCTGTTCAGACTGGTGTGACACTCCAGTCAAACCGTCTTTATTTTTGTGTCTTTGTGCCTCCATATTGCTAAATACACCGTACACATTTTCACTGCGCATCATCTACGTTGTAACTGCAGCCATGATCTCCTGGCTACACGCCATCGGGTGCTCTAATCCATCCCCACGTTGTCGTCCACGGTGTCGTCAAAAATGCACGCAAATTCTTGTGAACGTTTATCCACCAATATTTCTTTCTTATTGCCTTACACCGAGCTTCGTAGTTACAATAACTTTCTTTAGCCGAGCTTGACCAACGGGCGCTAGTTGAACCGACACTTCCACCCCTACGGTTAGCTCAGGCAGCTTATGTGTACCGCGGTCGTAGTAGCATTACTTTGTGGTCATTATTCCTCTCATATTGTTCTGTAACCTCTTATGATTTGGCAATGCTGGGCACCAAGGCTGGCTAATGCCGGCATCAGCATTCTAGTATTTTGACTTTACACACCTTAAACAGATCAAGCTGATGTTTGTTGAAGGTGTGCTAGGATTCTTCAGTAGCATGAGATATCAGTATACGCCATTAGCTGAAACGAATAAAAAGAGGCAGTAGGCCTGCGGCACATCTGACCCTGCATTTCCATTCAGTTGGCTTTGAGATGGGCTGGTTTTATGTTGCATGAATTCTAAACTATTTGAGAACGCCAGGAATGCAGCGCTATTAAACTGAGGACAATTGTCGCAAACCAGTTCCTCCGATATTCCGCGTCGCGCGAATTAATGTCGGAGCTTGTAAATTACTGCTTGTGTGGTTGCAGTCGTAAGTAGAACAATTTAAAGGTACAATTTAAAGGTACAATGAGTAGGTACAGTTTCCCGGATTCACCGAATAAATTCGCCGGAATATTCAGACGCGCTCTATCATGGAAATCATGCAACGGCATTAGTTTCCTTGTCACAAAGATCGAGGTAAATTTGGTTCATTTGCAAATACATCTGCCCAGTTGAACACTGATTAATGAGGAGATATGCGGTTGTTTTACAACTACGATGGTAGGCCTCATCAACCAGTCAAACGCTAGTAACACCGAGAAGCGCCGTAACATGACGAATAATCATTTCAAATCCTTACATCAATTGTTCGGCAATGAGAAGCTTGTAATTTTGAGAAAGGGTATGGGATCTGGTGACGACATGCCCGAAAAACAGAGCCACACCCAGAAAATGCAAAACTTTCTCGCATGATAAAATCGCTTCGTACGTGATGTGACAGGCAGCGATAAAGCTGAACAAGTTGTGAAATCAAATGTTCGTAAACTAAAGACCCCAATGATGGTGAGATGGATTCATACACAAAATTCGACACAGCGTACCACCCCATTATCTCGACTTCCTCATATGTACGGAATGCCAAACCACACAAGAAACGCTTCTCCATACCAACATTTTTTCAATTGTAGGCGCGCCGTATCAGAAATTGGTGAATATCCCGGCCAATGTAAGCGAAGAAGCCTAGCCCAATACAGCCTTAAAGACAAGGTTGTTAATAGTATAGAGAATTTGCGAGTTGCGGGAATGTGATGACCTTCTACCTGTTCTCGTTATTCACATATTTGTTAGACACCTGGAAAATACCAATATGCACCTCATGTACAAAATGCGCACTTTTACATTTTTGTTCCTCTTTCACTTTACTTGCGGTTGAAAGTACAGTAGCTCAACTAAGAGATGTCGGTAAGTGAGAGTCGCAGAATACCTTAACTGTACCATGAATGCAAATGGCCCCAAGTTACCTACCAGTTCGCATGCCTGCCTCATACACGATTGCTCTGCATGTCGAGACCCCGTGGATCGTTTAGCATAGTTATCACCCCAACTTGCCGAAGCTTTGTCCATTTGGCGACTGAAACGAAGCTTATGCAAATAGACAGACTTTGTGAGCAGCCACGCTCTACACCGGTGAGGTCAACGATCGTTTCCGTCTCATTGCTTTAATTGTTCCTCTGCTCTCTTATCGGAGACAGGTGGTCGTGTGCTTTGGATGCCATGGTCCGCTTAGTTTCTGCGTCAGAGTAGACGTCAGCCGGTGCAGTTTGCTATGCAGACTCTATTTCATACTCGGCCTGAAAAACTGGGCTGAGAGACACGTGTGTGTTTGACCGCAGGAGCAGTCCTATGGGGGCTTGCGCTTTAACACAGTGTGCAGATAGGACGGCTTCTGTTTAGAGAGAATGCGTCGGCTTTCCTTCAGGCGCACATTGAAGCGGTAAAATGGATGTCGCTTGAACCATAGTCTGAGACTGCCTGTATATCTCCCCAAATGTGTGTTGTAGCTGAAATGAGTAATGTTTCCCTAGCACTTAAATACATGTATGCAATCCTTATCAAAATGAACCTATTTTCAGATCCTGATTTGACTTTGCAGGAATGCTGTATTCTCAAACACATGAGATGTCACAATGCAGAATGGAAGACGTTTTCTTCGATATTTTATATGGCATTCTTTTAGTGAAGAAATTCACCTGGCGGAGAAACACGGCTATGTTTTTTGTTATCATGTCTAGAAATGGTGCTTGCGCTCACAACGTATTCCCGGTCAACATGGGAAAATCTTGCCACATCCCTAGCTAATCCTACATATATAACGATAACAAATTCCTTGATAGAACCTCTCCTTAACAAATAATCAAATATAAACTGAAGTCTAGTGGTCTACAAAACCCACGGCAGGGATGGTTATCTCCTATCAAGGCATTCAACTAAGACGTTAGATTTTCTCTGGGAGCCACTAAGTGAACTGTGTTTTAGAACCATGGTTTTAATCGCAACTTTTGGTCGTTCCTGTATGGGTTGATTTTGTGGTTACTATTTACCTGTACACAATATTCATCTTGCTCGGCAAAAGTCCGAGCTGCTATAGTCGCAAGTACATATGGATCAAGTTGGACCACGTAGACGGAAGAGCTATACAACCTCAGCTTATTATGTTTAAGAAGAGCGAAGTGTTGGGAGGGAGTATATTATATGTAAGGTAATTTTGACAATTCTTGGTTATCGGATTTCGTTTTATCACTGCTTGCTTCGTGATGGGAAAAGTAGCCGAGGCCCAGGGCAGCACGATAAAGTGTAGAAAAATTGAAATGCACTTGGTCCCAAACATCCAAAACCTTTGACCACGTTATAAGCATAGACGCTTACTCTCTTCTCCTTCTTGATAATTCAAACTGCACGAGCGCAGTCGAGAATGAAAGTAAACCTTATGGACAGTTAAAAGGTTCACAGCTTCACTTGCGATCTCATTTAACCTTAAGGTATACGTCCTATCAGAGACACAGAGATCCGCTGTGCTCATAATCAATGGTGCTTACTGTCAGTACAGCTGCTGATTGGGAAAAATCACGTTGTTTTGCGATTGATTAAGATGATGGCGGAAGGAACCACACCCACAAAATTCCTGCTTCTAAATTAGCATTTCGCTGTTCATACAATATAATTGGATGTGTCACACCACGCTTAGAGCTGCACATCGCGCACAATGAACATGTGCTCACTGAAGTATCGCCTCACTATTCGTAGATATTGCTCCTGTTCTCGACAAAATGGACGCATACCCGATGTGGCGTAACAGTCTTCGGAATTCCCTGGGGTGCTGGTGAAAATAGCTAATAAAATAATTCCTCAATGTGCGTTTCGGCGATTGACACATTTCGCGGTTCTGCATGCTGTTTCCGGTTGTTTTGGTCGAGTCCCACTACAATTTCCGCAGTTTGGTTTGCATCTCGTGCTTGCGCTTTATGTTACGCTATTTTGTTCCTTCGGAATAGCAGAGTAATCGGTGTTGTTTTATTAGATAGTACAAAGGGGGACATTTCATTGGACGAAAGTAAAGCTTCACCGCAACGCATTATGTTCTCTGGACAAACTAAATGCTTCCCATTAGAGCGGTAATCATCACACCATATTCTTCAATTCGCAGAAATCGCCTAGTTTAATGAGTGTCTGAGTATTCAGGCACAAATGTCATCTAAAATTATAAGGATCTCACCTACTTCCTAATTGATGTATGTTTGTCGGCAGTCCCATTTATTCGGCAGCTTGCTACTACATTATAGACGGCACGCTCTGTGGTATTTAAGAGCAAATAAAAAGTGAAGATTATGAAAATTTCCCTTAATTTGCCTCTTACAGCTCATTGGGTAAATTATGACTGATTGGCAGATGAAAATATCCCAACTTTATTCCTAATATTCAATACAATCAGTGTGTCTGAGTATATGTTGGCGCAGCTATTAGTCAGGCGTTCACTTAGTCAAGCAAGTCCAAAGTATCGTTCATGCTTCCATACATAGAGCATACAAATTGCTCATGTAGGATTTTCTACTTCCCGCAGTAATTCAATGCTGTTCATTCATGGCTGATCTAACTTGGGAAACAAGTATCAACGCAACCTGTTTGGGAGTAGCTAAGTAAACTGATAGAGAATTGGTGATCTACATCCGCAGCTATGTTAAGTTAGCCTAGTTTAGGTGACTAAAGCAAGTATGAATAAAATAGTTGGTGTTCTATCTACGGCAATGAGGCGAAGCTGATCTGTTTAATGAATTGGTTCTTCAGCCATCAAGGTGATATTTGAACTCATTTAGAAGTATTTGCTGTTTATCTTAAGTTGTCTACACAAAATTAACTATAACTTGCTTGATGTATAATCTCCCGTGTATCGCCAAGGTATGTAATAATGGTTCGCCAGAAACAATGCGGTAATCCGGTTGCCAGACGAAATGAATTCCGTAGTATTCTTGTCCACCAAACCCATTCTCTCAGACATGCAGTCATCGCCGTCAAAAACAAAGATGTGGTCGTTAAATACAGTTGACTGGAAATGAAGCAATATATGGAGATTTTGATATTGCTCACTGTTAAATGTAATATATATATATATCTGTTTATTCGGAAAAAATTATTTGTGCATGTTGCCGTTGCTATACTGCGTTCTCACAAATCCTCACCGACCGCATTGCAAAATCCATCTTACCGGCGAAGGTAAATAAATGCTAGGAAGATCATTTTGATGTTTCATGTTTTGCGTCATGAATTAGCCAACCATCAATACTTACTGCTAATCTCAGGACGACTTGTTTATTGGAAGAAACAACAATCTCGTGGTTGCATATACGATGACCTGTTCCATAACTTGGATACCCGCGGCTGCGAATTGTTCCCTTATCACTCCCAGTATGCGACTCACTGCAATTGAATTCGACAGCTGCACCTACAACACGGAATAACATGTAACCGTGGATATTTTGCTGGACGCTTGAATAATTAATTTGCTTCCCTATCCGAGAGGGATTAAAAACTTTAATTCATTTCATTAATTTGTATTGAAGCAACTATGGTAATATTAGTTTAGCATGGGTCCTTTTAGTACTGCACTAAGTTAGCCATATTATATATCGAATGCTTAATTCAAATTCTGTGCAGTAATCGGAATACACTATGTAGCATGCAGCACCAAACAATGAACATTCGCCTGCTGCCTAGATTTCTCCTCTCCGGGTTTAATGACTTTGTTAATACACTGTATTTAACATCATGAAATATCTTGTTAATTAATGGATATTTCACAAATTCTTAAGTGCTCAAAAGCTACCGCGTTTCCGACAGCAATCCAATGGCTTGAATAATGAACATTGAATAATTATTTCTTATGAGTTAAAAGCATGTGTTTGACAGGTTCATTAGAAGGACTGGTGGCGTAATCAAAATTATGTGAGTTTTCCACCGAGCGTCTACCGAAATAAATATCTTGGTATATATCCCTAATGTCAAATAATCGAACGCAGCCATTTAGAAGCACATGGAAGGTACTGGTCGCTGCAGTAAGGCGTGAGAAAGTAATGCCATGGTCACTTAACCATAAGCTGTCACTTCGATTTTTGTGACACATAAATTCGTTGGAACATCATGAGTATGCTAATTCAGATTGACGCTGTTTAGGCACAGAAATGCTGGGAACTAAGAGCAACATCCAACCAACATTTGAAAATATCCACTTAATGCAGGGTAGATCTGAGATTGGAACACATCCATAATTAAATAAACACAAAGAGAGAAGCAATTCTGTCGATAAAAGATGAGTGTATTACGCATCTTGTTTTGAACACTTATCTATAAGCTTGATGTTGTAGCAAAATTTAGCAAATGGTGGCATAGGTGCATGTGGTCAAGCAACGTATGGTGGAAAAATATGAGATTCATTCGCAACATTCGTTGACACCTGCTGGAAACTTCTAGAAACTAACGCATTCGTTGGTAAATTTGCTTGAGCAGGCTCTTGACGCTTTGTTGCCCTGGCATGTGCAACCGGAGGGCGCTAGTGACAGACTGCTCAAACTAAAATATGGATAGATCAAATCGTCTGAACGTCTTAAGCATCATGCACACACGTTGAATTAACATATCGTTGAGGCTTAGGAGTGTTCTGAAAAGATGTAGTCACGGCATACAAACATGTCCAAGTCCCTTTTTATAAAGCTGCTCTGAGATCTGTTCTCTCCAAGCCAATACGTGTGGTCATGTATATGGCTTAGCTGGACGGGATCTTTGTCTGGTTTGAAAGTTCATCATCAGTATCAACATCATCAAACGAAGTACCTCAGCCATTCGAACTGATGCCTCGCTGCCGTACTACAACGTTAGCATACCGAACGAAAATATGTGAAGGCGGGAATAAGGACTGGAACTGAAACCCTAATGCATCAAATTAACCCGCCATGTTAAGGAGCCTGTTATCAGACCGCAGAGCACGGAACTTGAATCCAGAACACCAAAGCCAAGATGATGGACCGATAGAGAGGAAAACACTTCCAGGAGGCTTCAGGGTCATCCAAGGCTAGCATCATACACCGCGGCAGCCGTTTCAGTAGGGGCGGTATCCAGGAAAAGCCAAACACAAAAATCAAAACTCATTAGTTTAACAGTTAGTCGATTTCCATCGATGGTGCATTAATTTCGAAAATCTCGGAACTTTCCATTCCTTTATGTGATTGTCAGCATACGGAATTTTAGCTTCAGTCTCTCCTGTTGGCTACTCGTTTCTCCACAGGACTGTGATGCGGGGAAATTAATGCAGTTGCGATTTCTTCTGAATTACTGAACACGCATGGCAGTTCATCCGAAGCCTTAAGCCGCATCTCGGCTGGCAACCTGGCAGCGTTTTCGTTAGCACCTTTTCCGTGGTCAAGGTCATTTGACTTTGAATATCTTTGCTGGACTTTACTTTATGAGGAGAAATCGTTGGATGTTTAGTTAGGAATAACGAAAACGTAAAGATCTAACACCTGCACATTGTTATAATATGCCATCACAAACAGATGGTTAATGCGCACATAAAAGGCAGCATTTACAAGAAGTATTCCTGGCTGCTTTCACTGTCTAGCGTCATAGTAGAGCATTATCACACGGATAACTGACCACAAAGCACAATTTAAGCAGGCAGTCCGACTAGGTGAAGACTACAGTCATGCCACTGGTATGGATTGCTAGCCATGTCCCGGAACGTCTGAAGTCAAGCGTGGGTCGGGTCACGTTAAACCTATCCTGGAAGGTGAGACAGATCGACGGCAACAACTTTGGTCTTTTGTGAGTTTATTTCTCGCTGTCCTTAATTTTTTGATAACCTAGGGCGTTACGCCACCCTAACTCTGGCCGACAAAACAAGACCCACTACGGCAAGCATTGAGTAGGCATACGTATTACGTGCCCAAGCTAACAAAACTTATGCAGTGCTATCTGTTGTTCTAAGTAACTAGCCGGTTATCACTGCTTAGTGCTCACCTACGCACGTCATGATCGTTGACATACCGGTCCTATCTGACACTATAAAGCATTCGCAGACAACGTTCATCCTAAAATTTAATGCGTCGCAGGTCTGCGGATCGGTGGGGCCTAACCTCGCATCCTTAAAGTTAGACCGTCTTCGCCTTCGCCTTGTATGCACAGCTTTTTAGAATGTGGAAAACCCCTTGCTGGCGCCAAAGTAATCACGTATTAAAAGAGACATTGCTAACTTTTAGAATGCGTGAAGTGTCTTAAGTCGCTTTGCGCCTACTTTTGCTGTTGAAGATGACGAGAAGGGAGAAGTAATCAACTACTTCAAATTCCTCACTATCACGCTTCAAGTGTTCAACAAATGTTGTATTGCCACGTTTCAGCACTTTTCACTTTGAAAGGGAATGCCGGACAGTGGAGCCATGTTAGAGGGGTTATACAGGGTGGATAGTGCGCGTATACACAGCAAAACAATATCGTCCACATAATTAAGTTCAACTGACTATTCACACGGCTGTACCTCAAAGACTGCATCTTTAATTGCATGATGCACTTTATAGGTAAAAAGAACAACAATCGGGAATCGGGAAAAACATGATGATCGCCAATTTTTTCGTGAAAGCCTCCGGCAAATCACCTTGTGCTCTGACGGGGCCAGCGTTGTTCAACTACGAGGCAGGTCAAATGTTTGCAGATGTTATAATAACATATATTCACACAAGCACATCGAAAGTAATGCATCCGTCGGCTGGTCTGAATGTACACGTAAAGTCTAGAAACACAGTAATTGTCAACCTGTGGCGCTGGTGGCGCAGCTCCAACATTTGCCAAAAAGTATATATACCGTCTATGCAGCCACCTTAGCGTAAGTCAACTTGATCTTCTCTATTCCTTGATTTTCGCTTATTAGTGTAAAAACGAACGAGAAGTACGGCTAGTAATGTTTTCGCCACTTACGTGAGTAGCACGATCGATGGGGCTACCCTTCTTGTATATCGTCACTATAACTGATTCACTCAGGTTATGTGATTTGGCCTCTGCCTTCCAAACCTTTTCGAACATTCAGGTCAGTGTGTTACAAAGGACTTTATCATTATCCCTAAATAGTGCAACCTCGTCTCTTGTTTTAACGTATGGGAGTAATGAGACCAAAATTGTGCGTTACCTCCTATACAGAATGCGTTCACTCATCCGCCGTGTCCAGTGTTGGAATTCTGCCCTTCACCAGCCGAAGACCGTTAATATTCCTGGACAGGAGTTTGCGCTTCGTACAGGATGGGTTAAATAATTACAGCTGATCCACTTCACTCCGACGTTTCGCTGTGTCACATACTTAGTCCAGGTGTCGGCATTATAGCAGTCATTCTTGACTCGCCATGCAAATATCTCAGAGATATAAGTTCAGTTAATTTACATCCTCAAGAATTACTTGCTTTTCATTAGATGATGGAGGGTTTCCCTCCTGATGCACGGCCACCATTGCGCTAACATCATTGTAAAAGTTTTGCAGGCGAAGTCGGTTGTTAAGCAGTTATCTCTGGTCAAGATGTGTCCAAAGCAATGGGGAAAACACGTTATAGTACGTCATCGTATACACCTCCAAAACCTTCGTTTAAAGCCATGTCACGCAGACTACATAGACAAATAGTCGGAGTTATATGTTCACTGCGCCCCAAGCGTGCGCTTACAACTATTCTGTAGAACATGATTTTATGGTTGGTATGCACAATGCAAATTACCGGTGGCTGATTTGCACTTTATAATCAGGTGGGAGACGTTATTCCTTTGTACAAACGATAACTTGAATTTAACTCTAATATGTGCAGCCTCGGTGGTTGGCGGATCAGTGTTTTACACATTAATTTATGCATAGCTGAGAATGTGGCCACATGATTGTTTACAGCATTCTGAACTAAGTGCTGCAGCTCTAATTCCAATTCCAACGTACGATTTGGTGGGAGTTATGTTATTACTACAAAGTGTGATCTGGTTCCGCAACCATAGCCGGCACCAACGCAAACAAGGGACGCGTATTTTTGGGTTATCGATAACTAGACATCAGATATTAACAATGCAATATAAGATTACAATAGCACTACTTCTAGCTCCACCGTTCTAAAACAGCGTCGTAAATGGCACCTTACTCACAGGATTATGTCTTATTAATCATGATCGTATCTCGCAGTTGTGGGTCATGACGCCGTCTAAGTACTTGCGAATAACTAAAAAGACCTTAAACGTTATTCCACAAACAGGCTAGTGTTTTGAATTTTAGGAGTGCTTTGTTGTTGTCGAATTCGTGTGTATCTATATCCCGACCGTTGTGTGGTCGGCCTTTACGCGTGTTTCTCTTTGGTATTTGGTTTATGAATTTCAGTCGAGCCGCATAAAAAGGCAGAGCCATCCAGCTCAAAATGTTCTCACGTGCTGGACTCTGTCCTTTTGACTACTTCTCTCTCCACAGGACTGTGAAACAAGGAAATTACTGAGGTCGCAATTTGTTCTGAATTGTGGAACAAGCATGGCAGTTTATCCACTGCCTTTAGCCGGAGCTTGTTTGGCAACCTAGTATGAAACTTCTAGCATTTTTCTGAAATAGATCATATTACTTCCCCGAAGTTTAAAAAAACATATATTAATCTTTTCCTCAAATGTTGTAGCTAAGATGGCAGGATTCTTATCATAGTTTCAGCCATAGAATTGTCCAGGTTGCGTGCTTCGCGATTGGAGCACGGTTGCTCTTATGGCGGGAAACCGATATGCTCAAGAACACCACGAACAAATGAGGGTTTCTCGCTGTGGTTCTCAAGAGGCTGCATTTCTTACTAACTTTCTGCTTGCTATCATTTTATTTGCGCAGCTTGCTGGGTATTTGCAAAGACAAACTACTGATGGCAGAACAGCCTCTGTTTTCTTTGCTGAACTCAGTGTTACTCAATGAAGTTGTGATTCAGCTTTGTGGGTTTACTCGTAGAACAGTAGCATCGCAGGTAAAATTACACTAATTATTATTACCAAGCAACTTGTGTCAGATTTTGACTAGACAACTTTAGTGTACACGAGGTTGAACGCATCAGCATTCTGTTTGGTCATAAGCGTTTGAAATTTGTTGTTGCTAATATAGATTGTTCATGGGAGCACAAAGGGAGGTGATGAGTTTTGCGTCGCCCCGCTTATTCTGCTTAGAGATGGTTGATTTACAGTATTCGATATCGGTGTTTTCATAGTGGCTGCTTTTGCGTATTGAGCCTATGTTTCTCTGATTTTGCTTGTTCTTGCCTCGGAGCTGCCGGTGTCACGACTGAATCTTTAGGTACAGATGCTAAATTTGGATAAAATGATTTAGGCAAAATATGGTTTGCCCGATTAAGTAGGTCAAATGTGTCAGAGTAAGGGGTTTAGAAACTAAGGGCGGTTAGCATGACTGACTATAATGTTTCCTTCGATGACAGTGTTCAAATAGCTTTTCTTTGGAATAGGATGGCTTTTCTCCGATTTCATTAGTTGAACAATGAAACTTGCAATTAGCTCAAAAAGTTCAGTCAACATTTTGTACTTATACATGAACCCAACTAAACAGTTGACAACTGGAATGCCTCAGCTTATCCTGAAAACAAGAGGGCATCGGTCGAATTGGTGATCACCTTTATCGTACCAGACTTACGCCGCCACAATTGGCTTGGTGTGCTAAGGCGTTGTTTGTACACGTCAGATCAATCCTGACCACCGAGGGTGTATTCCGATTCCGAACATTTACGCTACGTAGAGCAATTCCAACACCGGCTATTGTGGCAATTGAAAACTGCACCGGTTTGATCAATTCAGCTTAATATTGAGCGTTCCTCAATTTGGCTGTCAAAGACGCGCACTCAAATTCATTTATTATAGGTCAGTTCGGCAAGTGAATATCGAGGTTACACAAGCATTTTATTTTCTTTATTGATTTACGGGCGTTCATTTTAAATTTGGTTATTTAATTTGACTTGTGCTAGGTGAACGCTAGTGACCACGAGTTAGTGATCGGCAAAATAAATCAAAATATGAAAACTGAGTCGTTACTTCCTTACAACTGGTTCTGATCGGTTAGCTGGGATAATCATTCATCAAATGCAATTTTGTAATAATGAATGTTGGTAGAGCGCAACAGGATTTTATACATAAAACCAATAGCAAGAATTGCTTTAATATCTAGGGTTTCAGGAAGCAAGGTCTGTAGAAAAGACGTCAGTATATATCTGACCACTGGATACGAAGTGTTAATTCAGTTTGATGTAGTGTATGCTGATGCTCTTTATGACTATGGAATTACGAACGTCATTAGTAGAGAAGAGCTTACTTCTAATGAGTAACGCCGGATTATGGGACAGATTATAGCAAGTGCCTTCGGCGAAGATCTCAGTCACCCAGAGTACACAGGTTCGTGCCGGTCATACAATGCTATTTCATCTTGCAGATAGCCATCAAGTACTTATTGTTAGTAGAGCTTGCGAACAAGATGCTGAGTATAACACAATGGTCTTGTCAGAAAATTTGAATCAGTGAATGATTGATGATAACTATTGAACAGAGTACGTGCCTGTTTACTTAAAAAGGAATATCACAAACGCATCAGCAAGCTCATGAGTGTGCATACAGTCGTTCCATTGTTTGTTTATTCCTTAACATCGAGGAAAACATAACTGAATCAACATTAACTGATTTCATGCAACCGTTTTGCGAGAATATGTTGCCTTTCCGAACTTCGCTAACAAGTTATATTTCAATACTTCTGTTCTTTTTTGATCATGGTTCAACACTGGTACGTAGTTATTAGGTCATACATATACTGACATGTCTCTAATCGTCATGAGCACAAATTGGTTTGTTTATAGTAGAGACAAGCGTAATTGAACTAGTCGTTCCGTAAATATAAAGAAAGAATTGGAATATTTATAATGTGACGTGAGATGTACGCTAGTTGGAAGTAGGGAGTCCACAATTCCCCGTCTATTTGGATCTCACTTGGTTTTACGGCTAGCATGCTCGGTATTTCGGGTAAGAAACGGAGACGTGTATTGTGCATAAAACAGACCAGCTTGCAATGTGTTTGCTATTTAAATCAAGCATCACGTACATATTTGATTAAATGTGTGTGAACTATGAGGTTTCAAGGTTGCGTTTTTGGAATACACATTCTCTCATTCTCTCTCATTGTATATTAGTATATATGGTTGATAAACTATTTTCGATTCAATTACTCTATTTAACGTATTCAGAAAGTAACTGATAACCAGCTCTTCATATTGGTCAGCGCCATATTATTGAGAAAATTTGCAATATTAGGTTTCATACAATAGACACAGAAATGTCAATCGGGGCCCTCTATAAGACTCACTTTTGTGTTCGACGGATTCACGAAGCATAAAACTGACTCCCATTAACACTGCAAGCAATGACCCCAACTTATGGCCGTTCATGCTTTTTTACAACGAGATGGAATGAATGCAGTCACTTATTTTTTTCACAAATCACACAAAGCTTGTACTGGCTAGTGGTATGCAAAACTTGCAATCCTGCGACGTCCCTCTATAAAACCTATGGAACAGCCAATGTCAATCAAGAACTCGGATGTCTAGTTAAATTATGGTATCGCCGTACACTTATTAGCCAAGGTCTCAAAAATCATTGGATACATGGCATAATGTAGTAAATACACTAAGGGAATTGTATCGATAGCAACGTGAAAATGTTGAAAATACCTCAACGATAATGCAAACTGCTATACGCAAATTTACCATTATATTCAGGTAAACATATATCCTGAACTACCTACCTCGAATTCGTGGGAAGCGGGAGGGGGTGGATAGTATCCCGTTAGTTTGCTTTATGTTGGCGTTTAACGAGCTAAATTCTTGTCACGTAATACAACAAATACAATGCGTCGTCCAGCTGTTTTCTGAAAATGCATAACCTTGGTGCGATACTAACATAATTTGAATAATAGCCCTGTTGTCGAAGAATGCTATGTGGGAAATTCCGGTGAGTTTCAGACTGACTGCATTGTTTGCCTTAGTTGCAGGAGGTATCAGCAGATGTGACTAAGGTTTTCAATATCCGAATAATAACGCGAAGAGCACACAGTTGAATGCGATACTGTCCAATGTCTAGCCCCAATGCATTCAGTCGTCATTTGCATGGAAAATGTAACAAGCATTAACGCGTTTGTTTACCCGTTGGTGCAAGTTCGTTATTTTAACCAAGTTGTGTGCAGCTGTCGCTGTCAAACCTTTTTGATTTCAGAGTATGCGACCTTATATACGATTTAAGCATTTGTGGAAAGGAGATAAGTAAAATTGCATGAATGCCATCTAGAAATGTCCAGTAGATCGGTTCCCGGTTTCACTTTAACAGCTCTGGTCACACTCTATAACTGAGCCGTCTAAAACGTGGGATGTCCCAGCCTGTGAGCGGTAAGTATCTTTTTGTTTACAGGTGATATTTTGCATTCAGCCTCATTTAAAGAGAATAAATTAAAATTTGATAGCCGCATGCTAGATCCAGGTCTTGTTATAGTAGGACGGGACTCTTCGGTTTACCAAATTATTGAAGATACAAACCCCTAAAAGCAAAAGCTACGATCCGAAGACAGGCGCTAGGTTTTGCCTAAAGAGCAAGATTATACGCGGAAACAAACATGATCCTTGTGGAGCATTTTATTCTACCTTATTTTGATAGGACAGTGAAACCAACTTCCAAAATATTAGCAGCCAAATTAGACGGCAATTATTTTACTCAGCGAAGGAAAAAATCCCAACTCAATTGGTTTAAAATTTTGCAGAATGGAAGCTGTGGTATTGGCAGTCGACTGCGTTGGAGATGTCTAACTAGCTGATATGGGTATCGTTTCAACTGCCACATGCAAGCAGAAGATTGGTTGTACATGGCCAATATTTAGGGAAGCAGCGTTGTTTCGACGACAACAATTGTTTCTCAATAATGCTCGATTTGATTGCCTAAGTGATAAGTTACAGATGAGTGATAAGTGACTGAACGATCCTCAAGTGAATTTAGGCGGCTACTGAATGTATCCCGCTCTTCAAAATCGGGATACTGTTACTTCGCTGTACTTTGAAAGCGTCTAAATAAGGGCTTCGCTAGAATCCAGATTGTTAACTGCAAATGTTTTTGGTGCATTTTGTCGTTGCGAGGAAATTTTTGGTGCCTAGTGAAGTCAATTTCTTCAAATCCATCAATGAACTAAGAGTCACAGTCATAAACGTCGGCAACTTGTGAAATAAAACATGTAGTTGACATATGACGGTATGGTTTTATCTTAATGCAACATATTGCCGCGTTTAACGTTATCAGTATTCTTGACGCTTTAAGTACATCAGCTCCTAAGTTAATTTGGAGGACGCCACACATAACTTAGAGGGGTCAGTTAAGGTGTTCGTGTAACAAGGTCTTTTCTGCAGAACCATATTCTCTAAGCACGGCTAGGGTGTTAAATTGTCCTCACGGACCATTGTGAACCATCGATACTACTGTATTCAGTAGTTAGATCCTTTAATCAAGATTAAGGTTTGCTCCGTATAGAAGCCAATCTACTCCTGCCCGAACATTGTGGGCAGCAGCTGCAGGGCAATTTACGATCTTTCGCAGTGAAAGCCACTAACTCTACCGAAGATCTAACCTTGGGACAATTTGTAGGCCCAAGCAAAAACCATTCCGTCAAGCCCTCATTTGATTTGCCTCACGTGCAGCTAACGCATTCGAGCAGCACGCTAGACAAGGCGTTCTTGCATGCACAACATTAAGAGATGAAAAATGTGACTTGGGCATTTAGGTCAAAAACCCGATAACAAGTGCGAACCATCAAATGTCATTAATATTCCCTTACTTAACGCAAGGGCTTGCTTTTTCCTGGATACAGAAAATGTGAATCCTGTGCATAACTTATCAAACTCGGAATAACGTGTTCAAAATGCAGCGAAAACTGCCAAGCGCTTTGCCGCTGCGTGGAACGCAGCAAGGCCAATGTATTAAACAATCCAAATTATCTGGTCATGCTTGCAATGCACCTCTGTTCTAATGAAAATAGACGTTTATTATTTATCTCAGAGTTATGATTAGCAACTAAATAATTTTGTGAAAATTGTGACCACAAAAATGACTAGAGTTATGATAAGCCTATCGGAATTTGCAACCTAGACAATCGCAGTAAGTACTACGCTAAACCTGAGTAGAAATGCTAGTAGCGCCGTAAGCAAAACGACAAAACAACCCAGATAATTTCCGTTACAATAGCAATGGCAGCTCACGTTCGAAAAACACTTTCTTAGTTTGATCAGCGTAACTACACACAGGAGTTTTCAAAATTCCCGAATGACTATGTAGAAACGGAGCAGTTCAGTACTAGTGCATGTTGTGTCACGGTTAATTATAATAGCGGTATTAAAAATTTACAGTACCTTACACTAGATGTTAAAAGGGGATCAGAGCGGCGTTAATTTGGTGCAAGCCTTAACGGTTTACTATGGTACATCTCCGAGTATTTCAGTGACCACTTAAAGATTTAAAGAGTTAAAGCATAATCCAAACTCTAACCATTACTTTTGCGATAACTGAATGAAGAATCTCTGAGTATTGGTCGGCCAATGGCCAAGCGGCCTGCGCTCCTGACTTGAAGTCGCAACGTTATCGGTGCGGATCCACTTAGGAGGGTGCGTTCTTGTGGTGCATTCAGCCCAGGCGCGACTGGTGTGGTTGTGCAAAGGTACAGAGTAGTCACGACGTACAGCCGACGGTGATTATTTATTATTTGTCACTACTGAGCGTACTGTGCTCTACTGTCCCAGAATCATGGTCAGAATAAATTAGAGCAGTTGGATTTACTCAACGAGCGTAGTAGCAATAGCATACTGCATGGTTCTGTGCTTAAATTTTTAAATGTGGCGCAATTCATGCTGCATTTTAACTTTAAGCATTTCGCGGAGCCAAGACTTCTGTGTGTTATACTTTACTCCAGCACGCTGTGAAATCAGTTCAGCCGACGACAGTTTGACTCAGAAAGGAACATAGTTCCATCCTAGACAAGCCTGATATCCCATTTGGCTAGCGCCTTCAAAGTAACCGCAGGTTAGAAGACTAGTGGATGGAAAACTTAACCAGAACCATTCTTGTTCACGACGTATCTGGAAGTAAATAGCATAACAAATATTGAATAACAACCTATGTCAAAAAACAGTAGTGTTATATACTTGAGGCACCCTCCGTGGATCACATATGGAACTAACAATATCCTACGATCACTAATGTTTCGTAGCCAAACGACGCAAGTAAAACAGCACACGACCAGCTGGTAGCACTCAAATCTGTATTCTGGCCAGAGCGCGTGCGGAGCATCGATCAACCCAGTTAAACGAAAATCCTAGTGAGTTGGTAAGCGATAGACAGACACACGCTCACATTCAATGCTGGGTGTGAACTCTTATTGGAATTGATGACTCCTACGTCAAAGATCCCTTACTTTTATTTGACTGTCCTCCAGACACATTGGTAAAGATCAACTTTATGACGGACTATAGTCGAACTGCGTATTGTTTGAGCTTCTAACTGGCTTTTGTTAGGAATTGTCGATCTTATGCTTCTCAAACTTACATCACTTTTGCTTTTTCCTGCCGCAATTCGACGTTTAGTCACTGATCAAATATGATGGATCTTGCCGCGTTCTACAACTTCGGCCAAACATTAGCTTGCCAGGACTCTCGTCTGTCATTCCCCTCGGGTTGGGCAGGTAAGCGGAATGAAATGTATCCAACTTATTTAGAAGTGCAGCGTGTGAGTATTGCTGCGACCTAAATTTTACCTTCTGGACTGCTCTTACCGTTAGTCCATTTAAAGCTGGATGACAATGGTCAAACTTCACATGTATAATGCTACCATATAAGGAACTATCCAAACTGCTAAATAGAAAATATAGAGTCACTTTCCGTCATTTTTCTTAGTGGAATACCTGAGTGGGATAAAACATTATGTATTCAGGAAACAGTTGTATAAAAATTGGCGTCTGTCAGCGTAAAACCTCATTCAATTTGATATAGATGAATAAGAGGAAATATATTTATATCAAGTATACTAAAGTAGTTTGCATGTATGCTAGCATGGGTTGTCGGGTCATGTTCAAGTACTCAATGACGCCGGTGGGGCAAGGTTTTACTTTATTTAACGTTGTTAAACAGTGATGGATCAAACTTCTTATGTCTCTTCAATGCCGGACCACCGTAAATATGCCCACGCCTGCTTTTTCTTTCTGGTTATATCCGGGTGCGTTTCGTGCACTACAAGCATCGTATACTGTCTTAAAAAAAGCAATCATCCGCAACGCGTTGTTCCGTACGCCGGATGTTGTATGGCAATAATTCCGCGGCTTCCGCAGGCTTCCTGGTCAACTGGTGCATTAAAAAATGATTCATTCCAGATTTTACCATACACAATCGGCATGATGACTAAACGTCAAAGGGGTCAAGACAACACAAGTAACGTTTACTTTATAGGTATAAAGTATATATCGTATTTGTAAGTCTATATTAATAAAGCTAAACAATGAATACGGGAATATGACAAATTTTAAAGCATTCGCGTTAAAAGGATCTGGGCTAGTATATGATAAATCTTAGTAATTATTTCGAAACCTTTCACATTAATTAGTTATTATTTTTAACACCGAATATAACCGTTAAAGTATCATAATTCGGCTGTCGGTAAATTTTTACCGATGAAGCAAAGAACAAGTAGCAAAGCGTTTAGTCTATAAGTTCGCTCATATCGCTTGAGGCACGATACATTGCCAAACGCTTATGGTACGTCATCAAAACTGGATAGGAAATAATATCTTCGGCTTGCTGAAGAGTAAAGTAAACCGCAAAACTGCGCCACAACCGTCGGTGCCTGGGTTGGTTTACGAAGTTTACAAATACTGCCCAAAATTTAGCAGAATCATGCCAGACCGAAGCAAAGCGTAACTGTGATAAATGGCAAAATCGTATTTAGTAAACCACGCGCATTACGACCCGCTTAATTTCATTAACAATATGGACGGTTTCGCCAAATTCGGTTCGGCGTTTGTGAGTCGTATAATAACTCTCAGATGTCCGCTTTATCTTGTATTCTTCCTATTGCTAGTTGGTTGGGACGAACGTGGTCAGGTGAGTGTGTGCTTCTAAATCTCTCGCGTCTAGCGCCCGGTCATGTGCGCATGGTTGTGCAACTTCGAGGACTCTGCACGTCAGTTGAATACGTGCGTGAAAAGGATCCGTGCCCAGTTAACGCTTACATTACGGCTAAGCTACCAAAACCATGTCAACAAAAATCCATTCCCCTGCTCCATCCGTCTACTACCAATTGCTAAATTTAGGTTTTAATGCATCTTGATAAGAGCGTTTTGGTCAAGTCCGTATAGAATATTATATAGTCTTTTACTACACCAAATTGCAGCTAACCTACTTGTTGCTGTCTCAGTGAAGCAATTTTCATCAGTATACTTTTCCTATATGTGGTGAAAATCGTGGGTATAGAAGTGAAATCCTGTGTTGCCCATGCTCTGAGGAAAGTACACTTCATGATTCCGTCAGCTTGAGTACACTGTCTTGCTATCGCTTTAACACCGTTGCAGACCAAGTGATGTGTTCATGATAAAACTTGCCAGAAATCGCGTAAAACGAGTAATTCTTTCATTAAATTATCAATGATAATATGAAACACTGCTGGTGAAAAACATTATATAAACTGAAGACTGTTGTATTGGCACAAACACACAGGCTTATTACGGGTTGTTATCTCCTTAACGGACACATGCGGCTCTAATTGTGAGCAACCGTGGCATCATGCAGGTTTGTAAAGTTTCTGGTCGCCTTACAGATTTGCGTTTAGTTCATTAGTAGGCTAAATTAGGTAGCTTGCTTTTGCCGCCGCTCGCGTAACAGTCTCTTTTTGTATCGCCACAAATACGGACGGCGTCATGGCGTTTTGAGCTGCAAAGTTGGCGTAAGCCAAGATGACCGGTATATTGGCGATAATATCAAGTCTTTTCCAGGCGCATTTGCTCTTACCTAAATTTTGGACAGTTATCTTATGCTAAGCTTCTTGCCTTGAAATATATTTGCTAGAGTTGGGTATGATATTAAAATAAATTTTAAATGCAAGTGGTTTACCTGGTGTTGTTTCGTCAAACACACAAACGAACGTTTCTACCGATGAATAATCGTTTCTGATATGGTCCAGTTTTCTGACGGTTTAAAGTAATTCCACATTCATTGAACCCAGTTTCTACCAAATAAGTGAGCACCATCTCTGTTAAGTGATGGGCAAAATTTTCATCCACCAAGTAAACTATACATCACACATCCACAGAACATTTAGCGACGTGCCTGGATAAGAACGCACACTTTACTGCATTTGCGCTAGCTGCAGGTTTGGCGGTGCTCAATATTTGTGTGATGTAACCGAGACTTCCGTACAGAAATTTCGGCGCCCAGGAGGGCGTTCAATCTCTAGTTCTACAGTGCATAGAGTCGTTCCGCTCACGTGTAACGTGGTAGAACGTGGTAACAAATAGCATTTGTAGTCAACGGAATTCCCTACTATGCATAGATTATTTGGTAGAGGGTGAGGTGCATAAACTGGAAGCAGTTTTGTTTGGCAAGAATGCGCTCAATGTCCAACCTTACAGCAATTATGGCAAGCCGATTTTTTGGGTCTACAGTCGGTTACATTTTCATGTATTTCGGCAAACCTGCAGCTCATAGAGCAGCGTTGGCAGTTTGGGTGCACCGGAGGTTTGACTGTTTGGATTACTCAAAACGTGTTATTATGTTGTTAGTAAAATAATGGTTGAACAGGATTGCTTCATTAATGAATATGCGGTTACCCAAGTAAGCATGCTCTCGTCTTCTTACAATAAAAGTCATCGGGCTTTTTTCGCACAGGCCAAATTGAACACAATAAATAGGCATTAGCTCTTCAAAATTCACCATAAGGACCATCAAACAGATAAAATTAAGTGCTGATTTTAAACTCGTTAACTTTCAATCCTTGCGGTGGTGGTAAAAATGTGTAGTGTCGCAGTACACACCTTGTTACAAGACATAAATGCTATCAGAAGATGTTAGGCAGAAAGTGTTTTCTTACATCCGTAGCTCATGAAATAGCTTTGACCCTTTGCCACGGAGTTCGGCCTCAATCGTTTGACAGATTTAGACTCATTAATAATGAACTGATTTCTTGTAATTCGTAAGAGTTTGAAGTAGTTGCTGAACGTTGAAAGAATGTAAAACTTTGTTTGTCAACTACGCACAAAACAAGACACCTAATTTGAAGATGAAACGTCTGCAAAAGGCTTGTTCATCTCGGAGTACAGACTAATTCCGGTACAGAATGCTCTCTTCTGACGAGTAAAACTGAATGTAATGGCTTGAAATTCAATTCTTTTCAAATAGGATTTGGGGAAAAGTCTAAGCATAAAGATAAACTGCAGACACTGTCTCCGTCGCCAATGTTAAAATCTGCACCTAAGGAAATAAAACCAGCATGCGAATGCAATAATGACTCTTAGCTGAATAACACAAGTGCAACAGAACACTATCAACGGGTGGCATGCGAATCCGTATTTGGCCAAAGCGAGTACAGATTACTGATCCATTAACTGCAGCCAAACCGCTGGTGAGTTAGCATTCGATAGACAGGCGCACCCACACGGTCCATACTAGATGCATTCATGTTTTGGGGATTGGCTGACTAATACGTCAGATTCGACAGGCCTAAAGTAACAGCTGATGTTGGAGATAAATATTATTATACACGTGAAAACTTCTCCATGTTTGACTTGATGACATACCCGGGATCCCGACTGATTCTACCGCGAGGATTTCCCCCAGTAAACGGAATGAATCCGGTGACCGTGAGGCTAATGGAACTGGCATAAAGCTACTACATAACCGGTTTGATTTGATGTAGAGTCGAGCTTCATCGCGGTATACCCTACCCACGCGCGACCCATGATTGTTGCATTGCAGCGAAGCGTCAGTAGAGTGTGCCGGCGTACTGCTGATGGCTTTCTAACTCGCATCAAGCATTGTCCAAATTTGGCAAGTGACTGTTTTTCGATAACTACCAATCAGATGCGTGGATAACTTGTATAATCACTTGATGGCGTCTGATACACTAGTTAATTCTGAGTGTTTTGACGGATACTCTGCAAAACAAACAAATTCAAAGTTATTATTACATAATCGCTCTCCAATAACAACTCGTTGATGTAATGTAGTTGATATAACTTTTTTAATGATATCATATCAGCTTTTCTACACAATGCTACGTTGGGTCCACCTAAGCATGTGAATTTTTACATGTAAGCATGAATTCCATCCCATGTGACTTGATCAGCCTTGTCCATACACGCGTAATACATCATTATTCCATTGTATTTTATTGTCATGTTTATTGTCTCTCTGTTTATGCTACAAGAGAACGCATTTACAAAAGAGAGTGTACTCGTTTCCGATCGTTGATGTGTTCAGATTTTGAAAAATGCCCACAAAGCAACCCGACTGTTAGCAATATCATAGTCATTTCAAACCTCTTAAGTGCTTTGCATAAGTGGCTCTTTAATTGCAATATACTGTGTTATCGTGCGAAGTAATTCAATGTGATCCTCTCGATATCTTACAAAAGACATCTAGTCATACAATAAGGCGACATAAAACCTAACGCCTAGGAGGGATTCACTACGAGCTATTCGTTCATGACCAATGCAGTCTAAAAGTTATTTGATACCGCCGGCTACTCAACCGGCTACTCAACAGAACCGTTTATCATTAATATTTAGTCAAAACTAAGGGATATATCCATAATTTTGCAGTCGGCTATTAGCCATTTTCAACGTGTCGTTCACATTTGAGATTCGGCCAAAAAAAACAGATACAGTATATACTCAGGTTTCCGATGATCATTCGTATTTCGACTTGTCTCATCGATTATTGCTGTTATAATTATATTATCCATTCGAAGAACTGTATAAGGAATATACTTACTGAGTTGTCACCTTTAACTTCATCAATTGCAACTGAAGGCATATTCTCTGTAATCTTCAAAAGAAAGACCTCACTAGACCAGTACGATTACTTTAGACCAACAGACTATGTTCATCACGTTTGCCCATAGAGATACTTCAAAACGATCCGACAAAGGCAACCTAGTTGATGACAAATGACTGAGAAGCATACTTTTGAGGGGCAGTGAGATACGAAGAGTAAACGCATTTAAACGTCGTGAGCATTTAGGTAGGACTGCTTGCATCACGTAAAACGTTTTCTTCAGCACAGTGGAGTACATTATGTGTTCAGTTAGCCACGAGCGATGATTTTAAAAAGGCGGGGCACGCAAAGCTGCTTAAAAGGAAACTACATACTATAATAGTAACAGTTACTATTTTGTGACTGTAATTACACGGTCTGAAAACTTGCGCACACGCTACTTTCATACATCTGGACAATGAACAATGATTTGATACGGGTTAAGGAACCTAGCTTTACAAGTTCGGTTGTTTGGTCTGCTGCCTTAGCGAAAAACGTTAAGGAAACAACCAGTTAGTTGTTTTAATACTAGAATAATAGACGTATCGTTTTTGATTCAGTAGCACCTTATCGGGAGCGATTTCATAGCTTTAATAGACCAAAAATTATATATTCAAGGTATTTCCCGGGAGTAGAATGGAAAGTATCGTTAAGTATCAAAGGTTAATTGGAGAAGTGTGTTGTCCAACGGGCAATTAAATATGACTAGCGTGGGTGCCTCAATAACAGATTTGGGGAGAGCAACCTGTGCTTGACACACGAATGAAATGAAGTTTCTACGGCATGCCACGCGACTGCAAGGTTCGGCTAAGTTAAAAGAGTAGCATCTAAGTTTGCTTTTACTGCTAAGTTGCAGTAAAGAGCGACACTAATGATTTAGATTCTGTACAAACAGATCCTTCATAAGAAAGTTTTCTTGTAATCGGCGATACCGCCAGCTATATACTCTCAAACGTTTCAACCTCTGTTTGTACAGAAAGTGGCGCGTTGAAATGACGCATTTAGAAGTTCGGGGTATAAGTTGGTACGGTGCAGTAAGGCCGTGTTTCAGTAATGGCAGCTAGACTTTGATTGCTTTTTCGACATGGCCGCGAACATACTCATTCAGCATTTGTATGAATATCGATGTATCTAGTTGTCCGTACGCCCGTCCTAGCAAACCAGGATGCTGGTTACCAGTTATTGTGGTGGGTACACACCATACAAAAACCACCCCCCAAAATTATGCACGCGTTTCGTTCTTGTTTGTAGGTTACATATTCTCTGCTCTGGCACGTTTATTCTCAGTTTGGTACACTGCAGAAGGGACCTTCGGGATGCATTTCGGTCGACGGCTGCGAGGTTCCATCACCCTAGGCAACAGCGACTGCTTCCTTTTTGTTGTCTTGGGTCGGTGACGTTGCGGTGTGGCGTTAACTGGTCGGAGTTGTTAGGGCGGCAGTCTCCAACCGACAATAAGCTCTGCCCACGTAGTAACGTATTCAGGCTGCTTCGGTAGAATTGCTCCGCCCCAAGGAAAGCCGCAGGCGGAATTATTAGTAAAGCTAGAATCCTACGGAATCTCAGACCGCCTGCTCTCATGGTTCCAATCTTATCTCTCATCTCGCACGCAATCAGTAAAGGTGAACGAGTCTATATCAATCCCCAAACCAGTCACAAGTGGCGTCTTCCAGAGCATCGTACTATGCCCACTGTTATTCTTGCTATATATCAATGACATATTCCAGGTAATACAATATGGCAAGTCCTATCTGTTTGCTGATGACATCAAAATGGTGTTCTCCGTTCACCCATCAAACATGCAAGCCGGTCTTTCCCAGATTCAAGGCTACCTAAGGGCTCTGGATGTTTGGTGCAACAATTGAAATCTGGCATCCTCACCGGCGAAATGCAACGTCCTCCCATACCGATGCATCGTTCCGCCCAAGGCGTTAGCGCTTCAAGGCACTCCGCTTGCTAATAGTCTAACAGTTCGAGACCCAGGTGTACATTACTCTAGTTCGCTGAACTTTGCAGAGCAAGTGAGCCATTGCTCAGGAAAAGCACGCTCCCTCATAAGTTACATATTTACATCGATGACACTGCAAGAATCTAGGCTTGCTCTATACAAAACCTGCGCCCGACCTATGCTAGAATACTGCTCCATTGTGTTCACCAACTCCAGAAAATGCGATAGAGTGGCCATTGAAAAGGTTCAACGATCGTTTACCAAACGTCTTCTGGGCAACTCTACTCTCAACTATCGTGGTCGGTGCATCAAACTCGTGCTGGAGCCTTTATGGTTGCGCAGGCTGAAAACTAACCTCATCTTCCTATATCAGCTCATCAATAATCCTATTGCGAACTCTCTAACTCCCTTCCTATTATCGGCCAACATTTCGTACCCCCTTCGTAATAGACCGCACTCCATTATCCTGCCGAAAGCCCACAGTAGTATCCGTGCAAACTTCTAGCTTTACAGATTTGCGTATGTGTGGAATAGGCTTCCACATAATGTGCGGGCATCTGATAATGTAATCCACTTCCGTACAGCACTTAATAGGTACCTCGTAGTCAGTCAGGTTTCTACTCTTTTAAGCATTAACAGGCTTGAAGACGTACTGTGGGAAAGTGGTCCTGACCACATCTAAGCGCTTCCCCATCCTACCTCACTCAACTCCAATGTAGTCCAATTGTAGTCCACTTCTCTCATCTGCTTTTTCCGGCTCAGTCTATCGTAGTATGCATTCTTTCCGTTTTCTGTCCGCTCTTCATTCAATCTTTTTTAGCTCGCTTCAGATGATGTGACTCACTCAGACAACTTACTGTATGCTTGCATTCTTCACGTCTGCTGTACTTTCTTCATTCAACCTTTTTAGCTCTCTTCTAGCGACCTTTCTTATGTCATCAGGTCAGCACACAGCCGCTGCTTGATAGATGCCCAGCTGTCACTTACTTTCTTTAAAACAACCAACATTAATTTTAGTCATCTTCCTTCCCCCTTAAAACACCATCTCCATCTACCCCAAATAAAAATCTCATAATCCACCCTGCATATTATGACAAACATCTCCTACTCATATACAAATCCACCAATTCACATAACCATATTATCATTCCACATAATCAATCTTCGCATCTCCCTTACTACTTTCCAAACATTCATTTTACCTTATCACACAACATTCATCACACCCCCCACACCCAATACCCTCTCAACCCCCCCTCACCAACACACTACTAACAATACACCATACCACACACATCCAACAAATACCCCCACCCTACAACATCTAACACCACACAACCCTTCAAACCCATCACATTCAACAATCACTAATCCCCTCATACCCCAAACAACTTCTTACCCCAACCCAACAATCCTAAACTCAAACAACCCATCAACACCCTCCACATTCCAACAAAAAAAAAACCACAAATAACCCCCCTAACAATCAAATCCACACCTCCATACCAACCAAAATAACACATCCCCATACCAAACCAACCATCAAACAATACATCCATCTACACCACCCTAACCATACCACCCCAACAATAACACCAATACAAATCACTAACATCTCACCCCCCAACACATCCCATACACACACCACTCCTAACCAAACAACCAACCACTCACCATATCAATAAATCATCCTCCTACCCACACTACATTATCTACCTCACTCAACAATAATAACATCCCCAACACCCTCAACACCCACCACACTCAACCCACCAACAAACCCAACAATCACCACTTCAATTCAAACACACCACATCTCAACCTCCTCTAACAAATCCAAAACATCACATAAACAAAACCCCCCACACTACATCATTCTCACCACCTAACTCATATCACACAAACCAAACCACCAATAAACACTCTACAATTATAACCAAAAAACCATATTCATCTCCCTATCCATCCAAATCCAACACCCAACACCCCT
>OX104060.1:700915-757273 GCA_944474145.2 Dicrocoelium dendriticum
GGAGTAAGAATATAATGCTAAGTAATATTGGAGAGTCCAGGTGGATAGCTAGTTTATTCAGTTATTTCCATCGAGCATTGGCGTGCTCCAAGTAACTTACTAAGGCCGCTTTGGCTTTTTATGCATGCAAACAAAGTTCCTCAGCTCGTCCAGTCTCATTGTGCAATACACGCAAAATACATGAAAGTTTGGACTGTAATCCGCGCACTTGTACCTGCTTCAGCAGCATAGGGACCGTTTCTCCACGTGGACCGCCGAAGTCTAGCTTCTGATCAACCTAGTCAAGCTGTAATTAATGAGGTTTTGTTCGTGTGAGCACAGTCTAAACTACACGCCGACAGGTCAAACAAACCATCCCACGTCTTTCTTACTAATCCTGCGTGTATTCTAACCATAAATCCAAAAACCCATGGAAACTACAAAAAGAAGCTTTATCAAAAAACCTTCCTTGATACAGGCCCTCAGGCGCGGCTTTAGCAATTGGATCGATGTGTTACCGCGCGCTGCTTAGTCGCAAAAATACAACCAAAGCTTGAGTACGACCCACCTGCGTATTTTTCTAACACCCAGGTTGAGGTAGAAAAGAGCGAACTAGTGCGGCAGGTAACCACAATGCTGCTTCCTAATTTACGAGGTGTGCGGCATTAAGCTTGGTGTACGATCCTAGTGATTTGCATCCTAGCTTATCATCAACTGATGATTGACCACAAAATTACGCACTGGACATTGTACCTGGGTGCTTAATCCGGCTAGAGGCGCTGCTTTGCCTGCGCACACCAAAAAGCACAGGAGGACACCGGTACAAACGTTTTGGAACGAAGTAGTTACGTGTAGCTCATGAACTCTGTTTTCGATGCAGAGCAATGAAAACGTAAAACCAGCTGCCGCAGGACGTAGATTAGGCAAGTCCGTGTCGGAATGTGGGAAGCTACTGGACAAAACATTGCAGGTATAAAATATATAGTACGGCTTCCCAACCGAAAAGGTGTTTGTCCCAGAGTGACATAAGAGGCAGCTACACTGATAAACCTAAACCTTTTGCTTCCAAACAATAACCAGTAAACAGTAACCAGTAATCATATTCATCAACAGTATCCTCATCATATTTGTCATTCACAATACCACTATTAGGGTAATGATTATCAGCATTTCCAATACCAGCAACATAGACCTCATCATCATTATTGTCTTCAACAACAACAGCATATGCATCCCCATCGCCATCAGCGGCACCAAGCAAATCACCATCATCATTGTACATCGAGCACATGCGAGTACATGTGGTTATACAGATGACAATTTTATACTCTCTGAATGGTTATGCCTGCGAAACAGTTGCAATTACTTAAAGGCATTAAGCGCGAAGTCTTGCGGATACCTTTTATGCAAGGGCTCTCAGATTGGATAGTAAATAGACTATGTGCCTTGTAATATGTGCGTTGTAACGAAGTGCACTTAAACGCGCAGCTCGGCTTGTCCTGCATTAAACTCAGAGCAACAGTCAACTGTTAGTACGGCAGCGATCCTTCTTTGCAGCAATGTGCTGGCGCTCCGGCAAGCTCGGCTTCATGGCCTAAGAATTTTCAGACGACAACAGTGCTCAAATTTGCGATAAGCAAATTGGTAATTAATGGAAAATGCGAATGCCAAGAAACCAACGGAAACATCTAGCGACTTGATTGGCCGCCGTTTACTAGTCCGTCAGCAACAGTATTCATTATTCCAAATGTCCAGGTGCGCTATGGACATTACGTTATAATTTCTGCAAACTTTGGGTGACAGTCTGCTCTTTGTGGATGCCGGCAGGCTAAAAGTGAAATAGCTCACTCGCCTTGAAAATAAAACCGGTCAAAATAAACCTATAATAGTGACGTTTCCTAATTTGGCAAGCCTTAAGTTAATATTGTTCCCTGCTAATATGCTAAAAGTTTTACGCTTTACATGCGCGCTGAGTTTGCCCCAGCAGACAAAGAGCAACCAAGCTTGCAATGGTGTAATTGCAGCAGCGCAGTGACGATGAAGAAACCAATCTGCTTATGTAAGCAACACCCGAATATATCCAATCTGCTTATGCTTATTTTTCAGGTGTTCGAAGAGGTTTCTTCGCGAATGCAGATCAAAGGTATTCTAATGCTTCATGCGCAACCAGCGCATCCTACCAAAACCGGCGCGCGGTTATTAGAAAGCCAGCTTCCTGATGAAAAGAATCCATGAGCCCGGCTACTTTTACCCACTCAGTGGCCAGACGCACTATGCCTTGCTGCGAACTATTAAAACAGACTTACTCGTCTAAAGGTAGAAAATAGCGGTAATTCTTGCTTCCGCTGTGATAGATCACCAAAGGATAGTTGCGGCGTTCTGATTTACATGGGGTCTTTTTTGTGTATCAGACTAGTGGGTACCTACCGAAAAGCTGCTCATTTGTGCGCAGTTATGTTGCCGGATTCAGCGCAGACGATGCGTGATGCTCGGGGTCGTGGTGTGTCGCTGACCGCTCAGCCGCTGCTTGGAATATCTGCCGCATGTTTCCACCATGTGAGCACCGTGCTGTTCTTACCCATAGGTGATTTGTGCTTACTCTCAATACAGTGGCATAAGGCTGAACTTCACCTGGCCATTATGAAGTTTTTAAGAGTTGTACGCTTATGATATTTGTAACCGCGGCCACTCAGCACATCATCTAGTTAACGCGAATAAATGCGCTCGAGTTTATCACGCTTGGACTTGATTCTGACCAGCTGTAAGCAAAGTATGCGTGGCATTTGGTTCTCCTAGTACTAGGGCGCGGTAACCACTCGATGAGCCCGGCCAGCTTGGAAATGCCGCTACCGAACTGTCCTCCGCTGGAGCCAGCCTCCAGCTATTGGAAGGCAGACTTTAATGATATCGTACGAGCAGCAAGCCAGATGTGCTGGTCATTACTAGACTATTGGTGTACTGACATCTCTTACCCTATACTTAAAGAGGTAAGTGAAATCGTTGTCCGCCTGATTCGTACCTCTTTAGTTCCGTAGGTTTGGGTAAGTCATGCCACATTGCTTAGACAAAGAATGCAGCAATCTGGCCCGAGGACGGCGCAGAGAAATTCGTAAACATTCGTAGTATATGGCTTTAATGAATAATGTAAGGTGTACAATGTACAGCGCAAGCGCGGCAAAAGTGCGGATAACAGAATGCGCAGTAGCTTCGAAGAGAAGCTTAGAAGCGTCGCAAGATGGGCTGCCAAGGGGTTCTTTGCCTACGCAAAGCGGCGTCTGAGACCTGCACGCCATGTGCCAGTGGTAGAAGGCTTAGAAGAACGGCCTCTAACTTCAGGCACAGAGCACGCGTCTGCATCAGCTGTGCAATTGGCTCGCTCATTTGAATGTGACACAGTGGTATGTACCGATTTTGACAAGTACTGCGCCCTCTGGAATAGAATGGTTGGGTTACGGCATTGAATATGTACGCAAGGTTTTAGCAAGTGTTGAGGGGACGATGCATGCCTGGCCAGGTGGAAGCCACTCACTGATCCTTAATTCCCTACTGACCCTCATCTTACTTTCTGTAACCGAGCTGTTCAACAGGTCATTATCCACTGGGCTATAACCGGGCGCCTAAAAATGCTTAGTCCTAAGAAAAAACCGAAAACCTCCAACCCAAGCAAAGTGGATAGCTACTGGCTCATTTGCCTGACCGTTTCTTTAACAAAATCCCTCACAAAGATCGTTCAAATGGGTCTTCTAGAGCATTTAGAATCGGCAGGCTCTTGACGCCCGCACAGCGTGGCTTAGTGAATGGTCGCTATAGCAACACCAACCTACTGTTGACGAGGCACAAATAGTCACATTTGCTGAGACAAAATGTGTACGTCATTTATATTGACTTAGGTGAGGCACTTGCTAAAGTAAATCATGCCGTGCTCCGCAACAGTTTGTGGGCGTGCGGTGTTGGCAGACAGCTGCGGCGATTGATCGGGAAGGTCTAGTTTTGTAAACGTAGAGGGTGAACAGTTATTTAACTGACGGGGATCCATCGAGCATTTGCATGCCCGGATGCACTACACTTAGACGAAAAGATTTTTGATTCATTCAAACGATGTGCCTTAGCTACTCCAACCACCTTGCGCTTTGTTTGCGGGGAAAGTAAAGCTTTGGGGAATAATCCGCTCAGCTAATTACTTGGAACTGCTTCAGTAGCATTCCGTCTGCATATCCACGTGGACTGCCGAAGTCAAGCTTACGATCAACCTAGTCAAATTGTTGGTCCTAAGTAGTAGGTATATTTAGTAGGTTTTTCGGTAGGTTCGTCGCAGTTAGACACAGGGAGACAGCCACGCATCCAGGAAAGCGCTAGAAGGCCGTTTATTCCTACTAAGACATGTCAGTAGCGCGCACCCGCTGAGTCTTGCCAGATTCGTATGCGTGAGCAGAGTCGAACCTACAGGCCGGCAGTCCGAACGTTGAATTCCTCGCCATTCGTTTGTTAACTCGGTTTACTCTCACAGCACTATTCGAATTCCATGGAAAACGCGCTAAGGCTTTAATAAACCAGCATTCGTATGCTTCATGCGCTATGGTACAACGTTAACACTTCCTCCGAAGAGATTGCTGCTTAGTTCTTCTTCCCAATTACATGACGAATGCTAAAGTATGTCACTCTGAGGTATTGCACTCTCACCTGGGGCTTGGAAAGAGTGGTTTGAGCAAGGGCAGCATGTAGCGACAGTGCTTACTCCTTAGTTACGGAGTGTTCTACGAAGACCAGTGTAATAAACTAGGGATGTTAACATAGCAGTCGCCGTTTGCGTAATACCTACAATGAACATTCCAGTTTTATGATAATAGCATAGTCTAACATGGCGAGTTTATTTCTAGAAACATTAAATGAAGCCAAAAGGCGTTAACGCAGCATGTTTCTTCCAACCAGTAATCAGTAATAATTAGTCAATAATCCTTATCGTGCTCATCATGCTCATCATCGATCACAACAACATTATCTATCCCATCATCATCATTATCCTTAACATCATCATCATCACCCTCCTATTTAGCATCTTCATTTACACTATCCTCATGAACTTCAACAACCAGATCCTCCTCTTCATACTTATCCTAGTCAGCATTTTCAGCTTAGTCTTCTACCTATGTGATTTTTCTCATCTTCGTCACAGTCATCTTAATTATCGTCAGCTGCAGAATCACCGGTTTGCTTCTCGTCATAGCCAACATGATCATCAACACTGACATTATCATTTACATCATGATCATGAGCAACGGCATCACTAACATTATCCTCCTCAGCATTCTCATTATCTTCAGCATCCTCACTAGGTTCCTAGGTATCGGCATCATCATCATTATCGTCGGCGTCCTCCGCCCTGTTTTTATCATCAACAACACCAGCTTTGTTAAGACTTTCAAGGTTACTACATGTTCTTTCTTTACCAACTGTTATTTTCTTTGATTGCCATGGCAACTCGAATGTTTTACAAGGTAGGTAGTGACGACTTCTTACAAAAGCAAAGTCCAAATAATCGAGCGGGCCATCCACCTACCTGAAGCGTCGCAAGTTGGTGGCCTTTCAATCTCCTGTATCGTCGGATTCAAACCCTCGGGTATGGTATGACCGTGAAGTCGAGTTTCTGCAGATTCTGGATGACTGGATGTTGGATGTCTGTGCAGACTGGCTGAAAGTGAAGCAAATTTCGCCGCTTGCAGACAAACCTGTGGAAAATGTTCGAAACAATAAGGCAAGCTTTTCCGATGAAGCTGTTGCGAAGCTGATAGGGTCGCGCCTCGGTAAACTTAGGGGATCGAAGTTCTACGTGCGCGCAGATATAAATCAAACAGACCGGGATAAACTTAAGTCCTCCGTGATTGAAATATAGCGGCCCACTAAAGGCCGGATAACAGATCGTTGCATTGCAAAGTTTTGAATACTTACCCAGATTCCGCACCGAAACCGGATAAACAGTTTGCTAACGCTTCGTGCGCGCTTGATGGTTTCTACCGGATCCTGTCTGTAACCTATACAAAGCTCTGCAGTCTAATGCACGAACATGACGGCCTTCGTCATTTATTGTGAATTTGTCGCCGCTAGACATATGCAGACACCCACCACGCATCCAGGAAAGCGTTAGAAGATCGTTTCTTGCTATTCTTACTCTTTAGTGGCACGCACCTGCCGAAACCA
The DNA here is from genome assembly GCA_944474145.2 of Dicrocoelium dendriticum. Lineage (NCBI taxonomy): Eukaryota > Metazoa > Platyhelminthes > Trematoda > Plagiorchiida > Dicrocoeliidae > Dicrocoelium > Dicrocoelium dendriticum. The sequence goes on from OX104060.1 coordinate 707,090, forward strand.
TCTGCATTCGAACCCATGACATTACTCGTTTGAGCCAACGAGTTATATCACTTAGCCATGGGCAACGGCGGCGGATCTCCAAGACTGACATTTAACCGCGCCATAGCGCTGCTCATCCTCCATTGTCTTGCAAGTTATGAATGTGCGGAGAAAATAACTGGCCCCTAGAGCAAAGACGTCCTTTGCAAGCCGTCACCAATCAAGGGGACACGTAAGCTGCAAGGACGATTACTATTTAGTTGTAAGTAGTAGGGGGATTTACTCGATTTTTGTGTGGATTCGTCACAGCTAGTCACAGGCAGGCAGCATGTGTCGACGACTCGCAAAGGTAAGGTCGTGGGTTCGAATCCGGTAGGATTCGGACGGTGCACACTACTGACAATCACCATTAGGACGAAACGGCCGTTGCGTGCTTTCCTGGATGAGTACTGCCTGTCTGCCTCTGTCTAACTGCAACGAATCCAAACAAAAATCGAGGAAATTCCCTTAATACTTACAAGTTCTTCTCCTTGTTGACTCACGACAGTTAGATGTATTGGGCCTAGCTTAAACTTATTTAAATACAGTGACAATGGCGCACAAAGTAGAAATCAGCGGGTATTCTTTCTTCCGCTGTGATAGGTTATCCAACGACCGCCGTGACGTGTTGCCGTACGTAGGTGTTTATTATGCGGTATACTGGTGAGCCGCTGCAGGAGCTGTGGTGGCATTTGTCAGTAGCTTCGCTGTTCCATCCGCATAAGAGACTGCTCGCGCCCATGGGCTTTATGTGTTGCAGTCGACTTCTCACTGCTTGGACTGAGTTCTTTAAGTGCAAAACCGTATTAGTTGTCCACAATTCCTGTTTTTGGACGATTGTACCCCACCTCGAATACAGTGGTCCGCGGTAGAACTTTGTACCGGCCACTGCAAAGTCGCGACGAAGATTGCGTTGATCTCTGAAACTGGGACCTTACAGAACATCAATAAACGGACGCGGTTTATCGCGCGCTCTAATCCAACATGCGCGAACTTGTTGCTAACCAGAGGCCATTAACATGTGCGTGACCTGAAGTTGTTGCTCATATGAGAGCTAGTGACCACTTGAGAGTAATGTCGAGCCAAAACTGCCACCGCCGTTTACGCCGCTGGTGCGAGCCTACAACCATTAACTGCCTCACTCGAGCCGCAATAGTAATGGGATGGTAACTAGCACAGGTACATTAGTTGTAGCCCAATGGTCCATCAAAAATGGAATTAAAACATTGTGAAACCGGTTTGTACCCCTATTATGTCGAAAGGTTGGACCAGTCAAGCAATACTGGTTTGATGTGAGTATGTCAAACTGGCTTGAGGTCGGCCAGCTAAGAAATAAATGCGTGCACACCGGCTCTGTTGCAGGTGACAAGAAGCACAAGCATCAAGGAAATGTCCGCAACAGCGCGCAAACGAAGAAATGTCGAAACTTCGAAGGGTAGCAAGCAGCCGCTGGAAACACAGCTCCCAAGATGGTCTTTGGATAGGTAAAGCAAGGCTTGTAACCCACAGGGATATGCTTGATTTAGGGGCTAGGAAGCACCTCGTCCAATTTTTTCACTGATCGTGCTTCCGCAATGGCGACACTGTTCGCTTCCCTCTTTGTTGTTTACTAGACGTCCGAGCCCTGTTCGATGCATACCGCCCCTACCGAGCTACACAGGCTGAATTGAAGTGTTGAGGATTCCGCAAATTACTCGCCAGTCTTGATGGAACCAAGCCTGCCAGGCCTGATGGGCTCCATCCGCTGAACCACAAATCGCTATCAGCCAACGTCGCATTTTTGGTGACTGAGCTATTCAAACGATCGCTGTCCGCTGGTGCATTGCCGAGCGACTAAAATTGCGCAATCGTAGAACTGATCCAAAGGGCGGCGATCCGAGCAAGGTGGAGAAACGCCGACAGCTAAGCTTGAGCATTTATCTAAGGTAATCGAGATGATCGTGACACGTTGTTTTCTGCAGCATGTCGAGTCGAAATGCATATTGACGCCTTCACAGCAAGGTCTCATGGAAGGCTGTCCGTGTATACCTAATCTGCTTTCCTGGAGACACGAATGGGTGCAGGCACTTTACCAAGCAAATTACGTTGACATTATTCGCATCGATTCACATCGACTTCAGTAAAGTGAACTATGTGGTCCACCTTTGCAAACTGTAGATGAGTGTGCGGTGTTGCTGGCTCACTGCACCCTTGGATCAGTGAATTCCATATTGGTAGAAAGTGGAGGGTACTAATTCACGGAACAAAATCATAAAGTAACAGTAGTAGTAACAAACTCACTCAACGTGTTAACTAACTCATGAATCCACATGCATCCTACACAAACACATGCTTACACACATGCATACACGTACACATAGATCTAGTGTGTACTGGTTAACTTGCATAAGTTCTGTACCATTACGGATGTTAAGCGTTGTATTAGCATGATCCTGTATATTACGGTATATCTCGCACCGCCGAGGATGAAGCATTTAGTTAGTTAGTTATATCTACTTGCCGTGTGATACCTCTTGAGCAACTACGACCCACAAGGCATAGTTATTAAGCACATTTTGTTCCTGATCCACCTAAACGTTTTGCATCAGCTTCTCAGTTCACCTTGTGCCTTGTTTGCAAATGACCTTAAGGGATGGTGGGAATTTGAGGCGCCCGACGACTACGACCTGCTTCAACCTGACCTTGGTAGCCTCTCCATGTGGTCAGCAAAAGTCAGCATTGCGGTCAAACTGGTCACATCGGTATTCATGATCCTGGGCAAGGGTGATGATGGCCTAGTCTTTAATCTGGCAGACAAACAGACACACAACGCCATCCATGTATAAGTTTGGCGCCCTCTCACGCTGTAGGTTGAAATATGTTTATGACGGAAACAGGGTTTACCAAAACGGACAGAGCATGCTGTGGGATTCAAGCGCTGCTTCCGCACTCGGTCCGAAAGGCTTTCCACATAGCTTTGTTCTTCTAGAATCAAACCAATGCTAGTGTACAACATATTTTGCCTGCTGGTCGCTCAGTCGGAGCAAGGTCCACAGGATTGAGTGGGGGAAGCATTTTGCCACAAGGCTCATCCCCGGTATAATAGACGTGCCACATTACCCCCGGTAAACAAGACTAGTGTAGTTTAACCTGTCTGGCCCTTGAAAGCTGCTTGAACTTATCATGACGCGTTGAATATACATCTAGGCGAACGCGTCTGGTACGTGCCGCTGCTTCATCTGCGCACACCAAGCAGCGCACAAAGACGATGGTACAGGATTGTCGTACCGGAATTTAAGCGGATCAATCACTAATGCTACAACAGGCGGACGGTGGTGTATATCAGGAACAAACTACCTTTGGACATCCTCAAGGCGTAGACGGTGAGGGAGATCCTTAAACTCATGGAATCGCCGAGTTGAGCTTTCAAGCAAAAGTACTATCATTAAGTGTAGCCTTGCATAAAATATATTAGATGCAGCTAAACAGTAGCAACGCTACTCGTTGCATTTACGCAACATTAAATACAGGTATTCGAGCCTGGCTCTAATCTACCGTCGACTGACCAGTCCCCCTTTTCTGAATGCCCCCGGACGTCCGAGATGTTATTATCTAGGCTCTGCATTCAAAGCGCTCTGTTCCCCTCATCCCGAGACCTTTCCATGGTATGATAACTGGCTTTTCATATAGTCACTTTCGTCCCAAAAGCTTCTTTTCTTATGACACTCATTATTTTTATTCACACTTTAATTTGTGGCCTAGCTTTTTCATGCTGGCTTATCCGCACTTCTCTGAACGTTCTCTACTACTTTCTAACCCACCTCGGACTTCTGAGATCTAAGCGACTTAGGCTGTGCGGTCGTACCGCCATGTAACGTTTACTTCAAAAGCATTGTTGGTCATGATTCATCCTTATTATTTTGTCCCCTTTCTTCCTGTACATGTCTATTTTGCCGGTGCTCTCCTTTGGTACTTAGACCTAAATTCTACGGATTTCACTCTTTGAGTCGATATTCTAATCTCTTCTCACTGGTCGCCTTGCTTCGGACTACTGTGACACAAATAATCAAATATGGACAGACTTAACGATCTGTTAACATAACCTCGAGAATATGCTTCGCTTCTCTACTTCTCCTCAATAGAACATTTACATTTTGCACTTCGCTTGCATTACATTTCAATTGAAGGGATATCCCTTCGGACCTGGCACTAACCCACCCTCGGCTGACTAGTCTCCTGTTTCTGACTGCTGCCAGACAATTAAGACGTAATCGCTCTAGGCTCTACATTTCAAATACTAAGTTCATTTATCCCGAGACCTTTCCTCGGCATGATAATGGACTTTTCATATTGTCACTTTCTTCCTGAAATCTTCTTTTCTTATGAAACTCATTATTGTTATTTACTCCTTAAGTTAGCGGCCTACCTTCATCCTGCTGTCTTACCTGGACGCTTCTGATCGGTCTTCTGCTTTCTGACTCACCTCGGACTTCTGAGATCTAAGCGACTTAGGCTTTGCGGACGTACCGCCTTGTAGCCTTTACTTCAAAAGCATTTTTGGTCATGATTCATCATTATTATTAAATCCACTTTACATTCTTAACATTGCTGTTTATGCGAATGCGCTCTTTTTTATTTAAATCCAAATTATCTGGCTTTCTTTCTTGTCCTAATGGTCTCTTTTATTTGGACTACTTGTTCCTTATGATCAGGTTTTAACAGACACAACGGCCTGTTCACATCATGCCGAGGTTAACTGCCGTTTCGCTTAGCCACTTTCGTCCTAAACTGCTTCTTTTATGATGACATTGCCTCATACTTAGCTATATTTTGCGGGCTAGCTTCATCCTGATGACTTATCTGGTTTTGTCTGAGCGGTCTCTTGTTTTCTGACCTCTCTTGGAATTCTAAAATACAACTGATCTAGTTACAGCTGACGCAAGGCTCTGTTACCCTCACCTTAATTCCATCACTAGGCATTATTCATCCTTCGTTGTATTAACAAGGATGCACCAGTACCTGAAACACCTCGGAGGCTTTTCCACTTATCCTCAATGGAACCTGCTTTACCGACCCTTTCTTTCCTTCCTGTGTATCCTGTTGCATTCCTTCTTCATTTGACGCTGTTCTCTTTGACTTCGTAAATTCCTACCAATTTAAAACTGTGGCAACGTGTCCTTGTGGCTCTTTCTGATTGATATTCTTTCCCATAATCTGCACACCTCGTCCTCCGCTCTCTGGTAACAACCGATTGAGCGAATGCGCATTAGGCCCCCGCAAACTCTCTTTTCTTCATCTTCATCCCAACTTATAAACAATATTTCATTCTATACTGACCTGTTTTCTGCTTGCTTCGCGTCGTATTTCGTTATTTATGTTACACATGTATATGCGATAGTTAAATATCAATTACATGCATAGGGGTAAAATAGTTCATTCATTGCCGCAATTGATTGACTGCATTCCAGACGCATTCCTTACTTCTCTTTGTGACTGTTTCGGTTCGTTTACTTTTTTACTCGAGTTTGTCACACGTACGGCAACACGCACCCAAGGAATTGTCCATCGTTGCGACAACAAGACAAGCCACAAGGTTCCTTTATCTGTACATGAGCGGAAGATTATCTACCCTTTTACAACTTATTAACTGGACAAATCATTCGTTCTCATGTGCGAATATAAACTTTCCGAGGCTTGAACCTTTGGGTTTAGTTTGCCAAACGCTATCTCTTCCACATAACTCTTGCCTGGAGATCTACTTTTACTTCTGAAGGCAAATTTTCCTGCGACAAAAAGCCAGAACAGTTGGTCATTATGGGCTCTTCAATCCGCTTTGACCGCTCAATTGTCCGTGGTTTCCTATATTTCTAAGCAATTTTGCTACATACCCCGGGGATCTGCGATTCTATCTTCGGAACCATATTCTATCCTTCAGGCCTTTAACAACAATGCAACATGTATCAATGTATATCCCTCGGAGACTGCACGTGGTTCTGCAGAGGATCAACACAGCATATTCAAAAAGAATGTTTAGTTCCCGACCTACCAAGCGAGCACAGGACAGGACTCAAGCACGCAATAGGCAACCGGGATATCGCATCAGCCGGCAGAAAAATGGGACGCAACAGTACTGCGAATAACCAAACAAACAAGCTTTTAACCAGAAGCAGCCAGTCACAACTTGCCATTCAATGGATTGGCGGTAGTGTTTCAGGGCGTGGTGGTTTTTTTCCCTATAAAAAACCACAAATATCCGTTTACCAACACTGCAACGTGGCGAATGCGACTCGCCACCGAATAAAGTCACAGCCCATATCTTCGCGCTGGCTGGTCAACTAGCGTCACCATTCTACATAGGTTTATTACACTGGAGCTTCTACATCTGCATATACTGTCGTCTTTTTGCTCTCTACGATATCACGGTTGACCTTTGCGTTACTTGTGCATGAACTCAGTGTATTGCCATATCTCTCTTGAGCGTGCTCTTCAATTATCTTCCAATGGATCATTAAGGGTTCTCAATCTATTTTTAGCCGAGGTCCCGATTTCAGGACAGCCAAATTGTTATTTCGCATTTCTACCATTGTACAGTTCCAACCATGGACATATGAACAAATTTCTACTGTCACTTTTACAGTTGCTATAAAAGGTCTGCACAGTTGTACATATCTGATCATGCCACCAAAGGCTTGCCTCGTATAGTCGAGGATAAAATATTTATTTATTTATTTATACTCATCGTTATGACCTTTAGTATCATCATGGTCATTATCTTCGCCATCTTCGTCTTCCTCGTCAGTGTCACCATCCTCTTGGATATCAGTATACCTCAGCTGCAGGTGAAACGAACGCTCCACAATACATAAACTTATTGAATAAGTGAGATACTGTTAATATGAAAGGCAAAATCTTAGACAACTCGCCATGTAGTGACAAATTACGCGTCAACTGGAGGTAATCTTGTGGGAAGATTAGCGGGTCGGCGAGGAAAAAGCGACGCACAACACAGGCGCATCTAAGTTCGGCTCCTTGACATGCCAAACTGTTTATATATCTAATGGTCTTCATAGTTCTTCGGAACCCAGCCGGGCAGTTGGTACGCATCAAGCAGCTCCACGTTAACAGCCAGGCAAACACACTGTTGCAAATTATGTGTTGCAAGATTCCTTAGGTCCAAGCTTTTGCTATGTATTAAACGGTATTTGAGTGCGTACTGGAGTGCCTCAACGGTTAATCCCCGTAGCAGACCAGTCTGCCTAACAAGGAACAGGCTGAGCAAAATATTTTAACAGCATATTTTGCACGCTGCGTTTAGGATGGTGCGCCCGGTAGATTTCGCCCATCACCGTACCTCAGTCCTACCCCTAAACGGTCACCGTTGCTTAAAGCATTTCGTACGGGCTCAGCGCCAGCACGTTTACGTATCAATGCACGTGTAGCCGCCCGGATCCAGTGCGGCTGTCTGCGCTTGAGCACAGAAATGAGACATTAGTCGTTTGGCAGTTAACTAGATGTCTCCACGGCTGCGGTGATGGTTGATTCCGGAAGGCAGTGTTCAATCGTTTGGATTTGTGTCGTGCATATTAAACTTGTAGGATCAATTGCTTTACTTTGCCTTATCCCAAATGCGTATTCTCTGACATTCCTGGAAATTCAAATATCCAGAAGCTCCAACTTCTGTAAACATATTTGCATAAAGTAGCAAAAGTGAAGAAACTGACATGCTGCATCAAAAACTCAGTTGCACTACCCGAACATCTCTTGTTTTACTCTAACTTATGTTGCTACCCACTATAGAAAATGGTACCATAAAATATGAGCACATACGCAAATTGATAAATGTGCTTTGCGAAGCATCCAGCGCTGTGATACCAAAATTCTCTTATGACCCCCAACGGTTAACTATGAGGACCGGAATTCCTGCATCCAGCTTGATCCACTCTGTTTCTAAGGCTAAAATTATCTCACATTTTGCCCAGAATATTTCACCCGCGAGTTTTATCCAACGTAGGACCTCTATATACTTAAAGTAAAATACAATATACTAACTAACTACTAAATATTATTACTTGTCTTAGTAAGAAACATTATTAGCACGAGTGCGAAGCACTTCGGGTAAAATTCTTTCGTATTTTGGCTCAGGTTCAGAGAAAATTAAAAAATGGTTAAAATATATTAAGCAACATAATGAAAGCTTTCGTTTTCTACCAATAGTTTCAACAGTTTCTTTCTTTCTATGCGCGCCTTATGTCTACAAGGACACAATTGTTCAACGGTGCACTACGTTATCTTTATTTTTCAGATGATGAGAAACTGGCATTTGGAACGCACAAATAAGATATTACAGAAATAGTACCTCACGATCACCCGGACGCAAATGCGCTATTATCAATTAACACTCACCCATCAGACACAAGAATTCGTTGAGGATTTTCAAAGAACATATCAATCATGGAGAGAAACCTCTGAATTTTTCAAATTGTATTCAGCCTGTTGAGCTCCTTACAGCAATTTTGTTGGAAAACTACCTACAACCTATATACGTATAAAACATTTTCTTTGCTAGCACAAAGTTTAACATTCTACATCTACCACGCCTACAAGGCTGCAGTTCAACAAGCTGCTCTCAACATTGACAAGCTTCCACACAGAATTCGTTTAAAATGGTTAGGTTCCCTACCTTTATCTAAAAGGAAAATTCTTTGTGACGTATCACAATTTTCTCCCACATACAAATTCAAACAATGTATGCTCCGCTTATCTGCTAGAAGTAGGGATTTTCTGCCTTTTTCGAGAATCAATAAAAATCTCCTTACTTTACCAATTGTTGTAGTACGTCTATCTGTCGAATCAAGTTTGATGCGTGAGACAGCATAATATTTACCTATTATGATAAAACTGCTACCTTTGTCTAACGCAGTCACATTTTTGACCTTCTGCAAGGTTTGAGCGCGCTGATTTAATCCGTCCCAAAAACGTACATGATAACATTCACTATCAAGTAATGCCACTTATTAAAACTCAACGTAACTTTACATTATCCTTACGTATTTAATGCAGTTCAAAAAAACATGCCGAATCTTGCTGTACCAACGCGGTTTCCACAAAAGGAACTATACCCTTTACGCCGGTAAATTTACCCATTATGTAATTGTTTTTTTATTTAATGTGCCCCTTTAACACAGTGGGAACCTGACACACCAGAGGGATGCTTGAATACTTATTAGATTTTTTAAATCCTTTTAGTATTTTCATCCATTTTAACAAACGTCTGTGACTGAAAAGCCGCATTATCAAAAAGAAAATGACATGCAGAATAATGACAATGGCAGACGTTCACAAAACAGCTAAAAACGAACAGACGTTTGACATGTCTACCATTTTGGTCGGTTTTATAGGATTAATTTTTATTCAGTGGTTATTCAAGAGTAACAAGTTTTTAGCTTTATCGAATGCTGGTTAAGTGACTGCAAATACGGCTGCTCGTTTGTAAGCTAGAGTGTGGATTGAACGTGGGGCTTCAACGAAAACCACTTTGATGTGCCCGACGAACACCTTTGCTCGCTGACCATCCTGGGTTGAATTTAACTCATATGACGTTCGCTACGGCATTCTGAAACGGATAATGTAGGGATGTTGTAGAGCGCTTTGCACGGCTTGTGTGTAGACGAAGACGTCAGTAAAGTTTGAGACTTCGCTGTGAATTCAGCAACGTTGTTTAATATATGATGTGGAATCGGACCAAGTGAACGCAAGGTATGTGCATGAGAAAAGGAAAATTGAATCCAGGGCATACACGATGATGCAGGAAGTGACTCTAATTATCCCAGCAGTACCAGGGAAAGGCTTGCACCTTAATTACGGTATGTGGAAAGGCAGTGCGAAAGCTTAGATGTTGGTATGAGCCTTCCACCAATCAGTTTGCTGCTGCATTAGAGAATGTCAGATTTCATGGTGGATGAGCAACCGTACTGTGAGACGAAAGTTATCAAGCAATCCACAACCGCAGGCCCAAACGTACAATATTTTATCGGAATGGCTTCTGAACATCTGATGAAGCGGTCGAAACATAAAAAAATATCTATGAACCCCAGTAATTGGAAAAGGGCGTTAAAAGATATATACTTGCAAGCGCGAGCCAGGTGCCCGAAATAGTGAATGAGTCGAAAGAAATAAGGTTGTGTTAATGTACTTCGGAGTGAAGACACTAAAGGGGGCACGAGCTAATATACGAAATTGCTTCTTGACTCTTGGTCAAACGGTGCTTACCGTGACCAATTTTAAACATGTACACATGCTAGAGTATGTAAGAGCGTAATGTACGTGAAAGACGTTGCGCCTAAAAGATGCGAACAAACGTAGTATATGACAGCCGGAGCAACTGCGCTCAGTATTGTCCTGCAAACTGTTTGGCAGGGACCGATTGCACCTGCAGTATAATGGACGGCAAATTGCCATGGATGTATTTAACTTTAGTCCGAACCAATGCCATGGCATCAATATCGACGGCGCGTATAAGATGCTCGTGAGCGTCTGAAACGGGATATTTCACAAATAAAACTTGAGCAAATACAGCATCGAACGGCGTGAAACCTTGTCTAGGTTACTAATTACAGGTGCTTAGTACTATCTGTGGATGAGTTTAATGAAGTCGTTGGTGCCTTTCACCTTGGATTTGGTAAAAGCGGTATATACGTGCTTGCGTAATAAGTTGCGGATCGCTAAGCACATGACACCCAGTTACCTGCCTAACCGGCAGTAGCGAAAATTTTCTGGAGTTGGACGTTTGATGAAGAATTAAGTCAAAATTCCCAAATCAAGGGTACAGCAAAACATATCCGACCTAACATTCTCTAAATGCTTTGTCGTACATAGCTACAGTCAGTGGACGTCGTGTCTTTAAAGGCCCACCCTGTCCTCTGCAACTTGTGTTACCTGTATGGCAGTAGAGGATAAGTGGCGCTATATCACAGTTAACTTGTAAATTATGACGGTTCGAAGCTGTACCCAGAAGCCCAGTGGCATCCTCTGCTGACTGGCGGCACAAGCCGCTAATGGTCATTGATTCTAATCCTAAAGGATCCGATGGATGCGCACTAATGATGATGCCCAGCAGGCTAAAACTGCAGTCCAGTGCATTCACGGGCATGTTTATCATTCATCTGATTTGAAAGCTGTTGTGTTGAACCTCAATTATCTATATCAAAATCCACTACTCATGTGAACCACATTTTTCACATATTCGCAATGCTGCAGGACATTTCATATTGCCACATTCGAGGCCATAGTAATGATGGAAATTAATGCACTCAGTTTTTAATGAACTAAGTCAGCCATCTTTGATATAACATTGTTGTGCTGTGTGCGTTGTCATGGCAAGCCCACTTCATTTCTTCCTAGGAGTTCAGTATAAGGCTGAATGTGTTAAACGCAACGGAGAATAAAGCATTGTGGGCAAATAAACAAAGCACTAATTTGTTAAAGGCACCGGAATAAAGTAAGCGCTGCGTAGACTTTTATTTTCTCTCTTTACCGGAAACCCTGGATATTTGATGAGGTAAAGTTTATGCCTAGTTTCTCCTGCTGACTTGTTGTGTTCCCAGTTAGGTTAGGTGACTTTAAGGTATTATTCCCTCCACCGCTAGAAGAGATGTCAAAGCCGATGCAAGTGAGCTACTTTAGACTCTTTGGCTAATAAAGTATTATATAAGTGGGCCTTAACAAAATCCAGCTGACGAAAGACATCATGAATAATACTTTGGAATGTTTATGCGGTGTTGCGTAGTAAGAGCATTACACCTAAAATTCAAAAAAATACTGTCTAGTGTGATTAATCTGTTTCAGAAACGGCTGATTTACCACAGCTGGATTTATGATCAAACAAAATCAGTCTTAATTAAGATGGCCAGTTTTGCGGGCTAATTGGGACGCTCCCATATATTGTGCGCACCAAAGCGGAAGGCTTAACTAACCAACCCTCAATGTTTTATCACATGCAGACCGTACAACAAGTTCAAAAGCGGAATGTCTTCATGTATTAGGTTAACGCAATAACTAAAGCAATTATCTCACTAGTCAGTACAATGGCTGAGCTAGTGTTGTTAGTGCATCGCTTCACATTGTATCGTCTGGAACAACAGGTGTCGCGCAATACTCCTACTCTGAATGGATTTTCGTAGTAGACCTTGATGCTGCATCAGCATGTCGTAAATTTGTTCGCAGTGATATCCGGTGCTCGTGACCTCAAAAGTACATTTCAGCAAAAGCATTTTCTCTGGTTTATAAAAGCTGAGCTGCCTTTTTCCGTTTTACCACACTTATTATGTGTAGTAAGTTTCTTCCAGTACTTGCAGTAGTCTTAGGGATAAAATAGATTTAACACCCTTTTGTCCTTTTCACACAACATTGAGTTGCACTGGAAATGGGGAAACCCTTCTACCCAACAGCCACTAGTAGTTTACCATTCAGAGTTGAATTTTCAGCTGATGTAAACCTACGCACGTTGTTACCATCGTCAAATGGCTCTTTGGTCTTGGCTTCTAGGTCTTAGAAATTAGATTCAAAACGATTGAGGATTGCTTCTAACATTTTCCAGGACAATAATTGTTTTAATGTAAAATAACTGCAGTCAATCTGTTTGGGAAATTGGTTCATTCTTTCCTGTAGGTAACCGACAAAACTGTCGTAAAAACTGGTGCTGCTTGTTGTGTTTCTGATGAGACCAGCTCGTTCGACTTGCCCAAATCCGAAATATTCCTCGTTTGGAATAAACAGTTTTCTCTTCTTGTCTCGGCACTTTAGCTAGCTTCACAAATTGCAGTAGCCACTTACCGTGCTCAAATATTTGTTTCTTAATTTTTGTTCCTGCAACCTAAGAAAATGACAGGTTTTTGTTATAAAGTAGAGCCACAGCCCCGCGCAGCAATTTTCCATGAAACAGTAAAAATTGTATAATGGTTTCCTTAAGCGAAAGTAGGATTTCAATGCCGTAAATGGCCTAAGGGTTTTCTTCACTGCTGGCATAAGTGAAATTCATCTGGTTTATACATACCATAGAATGCGTTGGTATGCAAACATTGGAGTCACATATTTGCTTCACTTCCTCAACTAGAATAATTTGAACGTTTAAGAAGGCATATGTTTTGTTCACAACTGTTACAACATCAAGAGGACGACTGTCAGCTGATGCTTGCAACATGTTGATAAAGTGGTGCACCGTGCAACTAATTCTTACAAGTGTTTTTCCAAGCGAGGACTTCAAACTTGGAAATACTTCTTCAGTTTTCTCCTCTGAACTTCACAAAAATTTGTTTTGGCGTTGTGAATCCAAAACCCCTAGATTCTGTAAAAATATTATTTATTCCAGGCACAAGCTACAATTCTATTTATGGGTTCCGATGTGCTATCAATAAGTGAGTGCAGATGTGATAGATTAAATTCAGTATCCCGATTACGATACGAAATACTACAAGAAGACTGAAAACACGCTGCTTTTGGCTTTAGGTGCCTGTAAATACTGACACAAAGGATTTTTCCCTAAATGTCTCTTAAAGTTGTTTTCTGTCAAATACGGACAGAATATTACTTATTATTACCTTACACTTCGTGAAGGCACAAACATCCACCGGCTCAAAAATTTCTCTACCAAACTGCTGGTGAAAATCATGCATCATTGACTGCGGTTCTGTAATACATTGCGTTAAGCAAAGATAGCTTCAGATGCTGTTAACTAGGTTCTGTGTTTTCACACGTTACTGATCCTACTTAATTTGTTTTAGGGGTAATGGGTATTGTCGCAGCAAGTGCTAACTTATGGGGGTTTAAATGATGTGATTCGAGATACGTGATCTGCTACCGTTAGCAATAGACATTCGGATTCACATTTGTCACATCGAACATGCCAATACTTGTTGCAATTGCCTGCTTGAAGAATAGAAAATCGCACTTATATTGCGTAATCCTATTATATTGTCATTCCACCTTAGAAATTAATACGTTTGCTGGAGTGCCCGTTTATTCCATCCAAGGTTACGTAGAGTCTGGTTTGCCTGAGCGGCCTCGCAACACACAGTTCTTAGTAAAGTGACAAACAAGCAATCATTACCAAAAGTTCATTCCAAGTTACTAAAGTCTTTTGAATCTGTATTCATTAACATGTATTTACTTTTACTCAAAGTAGCTCAACTTTTAACCGTTATGTATAGGAGATCCTCCGAGTTTGCTTTTATTAATAACTGCGGAATTCAGAAATAAGTTATACTTAGCTTAACATCTTAGGCCATAAACCGTTACGCAAAGTTCGCTCACGTAAGCTTGTTGCTGGCTGTGCCCTGCACAATCGAAATAACCTTACATTTGTTCTTGCAGAATACACTGTGCTCATTAATTTATAAGATAAGCTAGGGATCATGATCTTATCTGTTGATCTATCGATCGATCGCCCTGAGCCAAGCAATGCGGAACCAGGAAATCAGGCAGTCTGACCGATGCTGCCTTCAGCAAAACCTACAAGTCTAAACATATGTGTAGTGAATTCATTCTTCTACTACGTTTTACCTAGATGCCACCTACACGCTGAGACACTGTGGATATAAGGAACTCATATTGCTTGTCCACCTTAATGACTGAACCTAGCGTGTCAGAGAGCCAACAAGCAGTGGCAATTTCCTATACAATATACTCACGATGGGGTCTCTTCCACGTATTTACTGATTGAGAATCTACCACCGGCATTTGATCACCACGCGGTGCTCTGTGCTATGCCTATTAAATTACCTAATCCAGCAATTAAACTCTTAACAATCATTCGCAACATTCATCGTGCAAACCGGAACCCATTACAATAACTCATCAGTATCATAAACAGGAACACGCCATTCCTAACGAAAAACAGCTGAAGCTACAAATGTGTTTGATACAATATTGCCGCAGGTGTAGCCTTACTGAACTACGTATGAGAAAATACCGGTAAACATCGTAATTCACTCAAGCTTCTGGAAAAGGCTGAAACTAAACTGAAGAACCCATCGCAGGAGCAGTAGCTTCGCAAATTTGCTGCATAACAACGAGGTTGTGCCGCAGCTAAAACGACTAACTTAAACGACTAACTTGAACAATAAAATTCAGTTATTTAGACAACCTTTATAAGCGCTTACATTTATGCAATTACTTGGACGTAGGAGCCATAAAACTCAATAACCACTTGTATCATTTAGATTGGATGATATTTCAATTATGTGCGACATCTGCTGCGTATAGGAGGCTAGCAGCCCTAGTTTTGTCTCCGGGTTTTTCAATAACCACAGCTGTTTTATTCTTCATCACCAAAAGAACGAACATGCTAAGTAGTAATATTCTTGTGAAGTTTAAAGCGTGTAAAGTGCCATCGCATCCCAAAGACTATCAACTGGTCCAAGTCCAGTTGCCATCCTCCAAACTGTTATGAAAACCAGCGGAGAAAGCCTCTTACTGGCTTTAGTAAACCTCTTGCATTTTCTCACTACTGGCTCCTTCCCATCACATTGTAAAACACCCACCGTAATAATGAAGCACAATAGCAGCGTGCAAAATGTAATGCCAAGCTATCGCCTTATACCTCATAATTATGCTACCCCCAAGGCCCTAGTTAATAGTTAAAGAGCACATTGTACATTTTTCTTACGAGACTTCATCTGCCCAATCCCCTATAACATGGTTTCCTCTTTAAACACTGTCTTATCTGATGTTTACAAATATTCCCTCATTTCACGACTACGATTGAGAGGGGAAAATAAAATCAATATACTTCTGCTGGACAAGCAAACGGCGTGCGACCGCGTAACGCACAACCCACTGCTGTCCGTTCTAGGGCCAAATGCCATTGGCAATCCACCGCTAAACTAGTTCGACTCGTGCCTAAACGGTTGTAGTCAGTTAGTTAACATTGATCAGAAATACTCCAAGCCAAAACAAATAACTAGTGCTACGTTCGAGGGAAGTCTTCTCGGATTCTTACCTCTCCTAAACTACGTAAGCAACATATGCTACCCGACCTAACATGGAAGCCTATTTGTGCCCGTATTTGAAGGCCAACTTTCTAAGCATTTTATCAGGACTAATTACAAGTGGGCCTGATAAGCATCTGTAAAGTATTGGTAGCAATACATATAGCTAGTAAAGGTTTGTTAATGAATTTCTCCGCAACAAATATTACTAGTGTACAGATGCCGCATTCTGGAAGGCTCTCGCATGCTGTACGTAAAATTGTCCGCGACGTCTGATGTAATTAGGGACTTAGGAATTACGTACTGCAGCTTTTTCAAGTTCTCCAACCAAGTGTATTTCAGGTTACACAATCCAGGAAAATATCTGGATACAACAACAGCACCTGCTCCCTGCGTGAAACATGACTTGACTCATTCAAGAATATAAGCGTTAAGCCTTGGGTTCGGAAATATCAAGAAACGTCGGATGAGTGTGCATGACTTGTCCTAACAGTTAGAAACGTCCATCTTTCGCATTTCCGGTAGTGCCGTGGCTGTGCTCAAGTCTAGTCCAGACTAATGTCCTCGATAGTGTTTTCGCTCCAGACTGTCCACATGTGACCAATAACTTAATGAACAAGCGTTCATAGTAGATGCGAAATATTGCTTGCATGCTTTATTTACCAAAACACTTGGTGTCTTGTATTGATTGCGAAGCCCATGCAACCTTTTTAATCCACATTTACTTCATTTCTGAACACTGCAGTATCCAGTACACTAGCAATCCGATGGTGACACTAAATGCAAAGGATAAGAGTTCTGCGCACACCAATTTCAGAGGATGCACACAGTTTCGATTTCCTTGGAGCGGAATGGATAAGACACAAGACAACTCGCCTGGCTGCGAGCAAGAAGAAACACCGCCCGGTAGGGCTAAGAACTTGAACAAGAGAACAAAGCAAAAATTTAATTGCTGTGAACCTAGCAGACACAGAGCACGCCACAAACTCTGATGATCTTTTCGAACTTATTTATCAGGCTGCGTCATACCGATCCAATTACATCAGCAAGCGGCTACTAGAAGCTCCTGGGACAATTGTGATCCTGCTGAGTGAATTGAAATTATGGGTTTAGAAAAAACTAACTAAAGGGTTTGTACAACCCTGGCCCATACGTCTGGTGACCTCTGATCCGCCTGGTCATAGATTCGGCTGTTATGACTTAACAGACGGCATTATCTGCATCTAAATAACGCGCCTTAGAAGCAACGTCCTGTAATGTATTTCTACACATTTTGATTTGTGCATATAGTAAAACCACAATAGCTTGACCACCAAAGGGACTGGATCAGATTGGTCAATATGGAGGGGTGGTGAACAAACGGAGGTTTTACGTCAAAATTTGCGTAACGTAACTTCGGCTGTAAATAAAATAGCAAAAGTTTATTTTCACATAAACCCGTTTTGAATATATTAGCCGACGTCTCACGTAAAGGAAAAGGCATGTTTGGACGCTGTTCAACAACATATTATCTTGGTCGCATTAAATGATTTCTGAATTGAGCTTCCTTTGGTTGCTTTGGTTTCCAAAGCATCGTTAAGCAGTCCCACTTCTCCATCAGTATAAACAGGTGTTTCTTCTTTGTTCTCCTAAGGAGTATCGCAGTTGGTATCACTTGGAAAATAGCAACTGAGTCTGGTTCGGTGAAAGTAACCAAGCTGCCATCCAACTGAGGCAAATTTTTAATATCTGCGCCGTCGAATTCTGCCGGCGAAGATGGAATGTTTTGTAAGGCCACGACATTCGGCTTGAAAGGTTAAACTAATATGGCTTTTCTAAAACACCTTTGGATCCTTTCTGCTTAAACTTTGAACCAAGCGGAACGTATCCAACCCGCCGCTTCTGAGACACTAAGAGAAGCAATAGAAGAAGTTCCTTTCGAAGTTAAAGCAGTAGTATGAAAATTTGCCATCGTCGATTGCATGAGCTTTAGCCCTTAGTAAGTTTTGTTTAAAATAATGATTCATTGGTCCAGAGGTTGAATTGGGGAGTTAATGTTTGGAGTAAGGAACTTAATTTAGTATTTGTAAGATTTTTACATGAATGTGACAAAGACAGTGATCTACTGTCATCAGTGAAGCGTTGTTTCATCCTTTCCTTGTCGATGTTCCTGATGCATGGTTCAAATTTGACAGCAGTCGTGCACGCAGATTGTTTTGACTTCCAAGTGGCGGCAATACTTTCAGAATTTAGGTGATTGTACTTAGCCGCTCTAGCTGATCTAACAATGACTAAGAGCTTTAGCTTTTCCAAAATTGAGCTAGCGCAGGAGAGATTTGTGAAAGGTACTTTAGATTTTTGTGTAGATTCGTCGCAGTTATACGCAGACAGGCAGCCACCACACATCCAGGAAGGCGTTAGACGGCTATTTCGTTCTTTTGAGACTCGTCAGTAGCGCGCACCCGCTGAAGCCTGTTGTGGGTTCGAATCCGGCAGGATTCGGCGGGTGTGGGCTACTGGCGAGTCCCAATAGGACAAAACGGCCGTCTAGCGCTTTCCTGGATGTGTGGTGGCTGTCTGTCTGTGTCTAACTACGAGGAAGCTACACAAAACCTATTACATCCCTACTACTTATAAGTACGTTAGGCTGTCTTCCACTATTACATTTGTAACACTTTTTGGCAAGGTTTCTGTTTATCATTGCCTTGCGTGCAACCGCACACCTCCACATTACAATTACAGTCATTTTTGAAGCCATTGTAGAAGTTAGAGATATTTTCGACGAAGTACAAACCCTTCAGGTAATATAT
The DNA here is from genome assembly GCA_944474145.2 of Dicrocoelium dendriticum. NCBI lineage: Eukaryota > Metazoa > Platyhelminthes > Trematoda > Plagiorchiida > Dicrocoeliidae > Dicrocoelium > Dicrocoelium dendriticum. The sequence goes on from OX104060.1 coordinate 725,859, forward strand.
TGGGTTAATCACACAAGCCTATTTTGCAAATATCATGTCGGTGTTTAAATTTATATAGCAAACCATTGCATGCTTTGAAACAAGCTACCGCAAATTTTTGTGAAAAACCTTAGCAACTTCTTGAATCATGGGCTTAGAATTTGGACCGTTAGCTGCCCTCATTTGTTTAACCAGCGCCACGTAGCCACATTTACTTTGTCATGTAAAGCTTTTCGCCTTTGGCGCTGTTAGTCTCCCCGTACTTTTTCGTATCTCAAAATATTAATGTTCCTCTTTTAAACTTGATAAACGTTGCACTGCTAAAACCAAAATACTCTGCCGTCTTTCATTGGCTAATGCTTTCTAGCAAATGCAGCAGTCTAATCTTTTCCTTCATGGTCAGCGCTCTGAGGTCTTTTCTTTAGTCCATAATGTTAACTTAGTCGTAATAACCGATCATAATTTGTTCAAAGGCTCGGGTAGATCTAAGGTTGATGCTTCAAGTTGCGTAACAGTACTTACACGCAATAACTAACATGAATCGGTTTAACCCTTCGGCCCGTACCACATACAGCCGGATAAATGCTGGAACACTAAGTTAGGCGTTAACCAGCCCCGCCACCATCCAAGGTGCTAATGAAATGAGGCGCAGACTTGGTGGTTGGCCGTGTGTTTGAGTCATTCAACCGCCTGATAGCGGCCTGTACAATGAGTTGACATATGACCTTATTGGTGGATGTTAGCTTTCAGGTGTAGGTGGACGGTTAAGTGCGGTGGAACACAAACATTATAGGCCATTCCTTGCGTGCGTGTCTGTAGTTACCCACATTGCTCTAGGGATTATGTGTGCACATAAATGTTGACGGCTGAGATAAACCAACGCATACATATGCACACAGAGAACATGCTGTAGCCTGAAAAACGTAAGGTTCAGTAATTTTGTGTAAGGGGGCCCCGCAGAGCGGAACCGTTGCACGCTGGGTTTGGAGAACAAACGCACCATTCAGGAACCATTGTATGGTTATCTATTCAACTGGCAATTTTTGGAGGTTAAATTACTGCTTATTGCCAAGGCGCACTTACTCAACATACAGCTTTTCTAGCTGGTCAACATCCTGAGTTCGGGTTCTATGGATTTTACTCAGTGATTATCCAAGCTATGAAAATGAGATCCAATTAGCGGGTGTCAATATTTAGAAGTTGTACAGTTTGAATGCATTACTGTAGCAGGGCTGGATCTAGAATATTGTACTTTTCTGCATAGACAACAGGGAAAGAAAGATAGTATAGCTCTGGAAAAGTTCAAGGTCATTTACCAAGATGCTACTGGTCCGTTGCTCAAACCTAAGTTATTATGGTCACTGTCGGCAAATCGAAATGGATCGCCTTTGGCTGAGACGTTTATAAACCACCTCCTTTGCTTGTACAACACTATTACCAGATAATTTACGCAGACAAAACCACTTGAGCTACGGAAGACTGCAGTTTACTCCATAGAAAATGTCAGCTACTTGCTACCCTAAACGTATGCAAGTATTAAAACCCCGTGGAATTGCTTCATACTGAGATGATAGTCTATGGAACTAACTACCCATACAGATGCGCCCGAGTGCAAACTTTCGCATATTTTATTATTGCATACACATTTTCCGCACCATCTCAAAGGTGTAGAAAATCCTTGGCTCAACTCAAGAGACGTTGACAAAGTTGGTATACTTAACAAATGAGCAGCTGGTTGCTTAAAAATGCTTGACCACTTTATACCATTACCCAAAGAGCCAACTCTTGCGTCTGTGTAAACTAGGAGCCTCTTTATATTGTTACCTGATGCTGTGCCTAACAAACTAGGAAGTTGGGATACAAATACCATTAAAACGTTACATAAGTTGGTTGGATCCAAGAATCGAGAGAAAATACATGATTCGAAATCCTATAACTTAAATTTGGTTTACACTTATTTATTTACATTTTATAAACCACTGCAAAATTATGGCTCCCGATTATGAAACCTTTTACAGTTTGTCTGTAGGTATATGAAGTTATTTATTGTTTCTACATTATTTTCCCACAAAACTGTAAGCGATGCTGGCATTCTTTAGTAAAGACCCAAAATGTTCATTATCGCTTTGTTTTCCTCTGCTTATATTGCTAGAAAAATCGTGTCGCTTTAACACAAATGCAACTAAATATTTTACTTAAGTCATAACAGTCTACTTAATCTTGGCTTGTGTGTGCACAAACCGCCACTGGTGGACCACATCGCATACGTCCTAAATGCAAAACGCGAGTTATCCATAGCATTATTAATAAAGCATGCATACATCCTGAAATACAGTACCGTGGTGAAAATATAGGGACTTACGGCCACTTTAGTCCTTATGGATAAAACGTTCCCGTTAATGTATGCCGTGAGGTTTTGTATGCGTGTACGTATAATCTGTCTAGGGCGTCCAACTTGCTGAGGGGGCAGTAGTCACTTCAAGTGCGCCAGTCACCAGATTTTGAAAATGCGCCTGCGGAATGTGTTATGTTTCATCCGCATCTTCTGAAATATTCCGAGGAAGAAGCGCAAACAGACTAAGACTGAGTTAAAAGAAACCAAGAAAAACCAATTTACATGGTTTTTAAGAGACTAAGGCACATGATGACCCCAAAGCGACCGCCTACGACCAGCAGCAGCAGCTCTACTTTTGAGTGACCTTAGTCCTAAAAGTGTCATAACGCAATTGTTCTCGATGCCATTTTGGTCGCCGTTACAACTGAAATGACCCACAAATTGTAACCAGTGCTCTAATCCAGACAAAGGTCTACAAGGGAGTTGTAGAGCTGGTATGGCGTCCCTGGCAGTCAGCATTCAGGGCTACGTAAAAAGGCAAGTTCCCTTGAGAAAACCTAGGAAACCAGCGACATAGTCGCATCACCTCCGGGCAACATTTTGAATAATATTCAGCTTGTCACCGAAAATAACAAGCAAGCAACGTTAAAATTAAGGTGAGGAGCATATCGTAATGGTAGCATACCTGGATTTGACACAGATGCGTTTGTTACCGCCCCAGCTAACAAACAATAAGTGTTCGACATTCAAGTGCCGGCAAAACATCCTACCAAAACGTATATTCCACAAATCATTGCTAAAATTGCAAGCATACCTGCATGCACACCAATGCACAAGTTTTCTTGTGCAAGCTTCTGTACTTTAGCTACGTCAAGCGGCACACGATTATGAACACCTATTCGTTACCGACTTGGCTGCATCCAGAATCTACAGACGCCGAACTCGCGGAAAGAGGCATGTCTTTTATTTGAAGCGATTTCTCATGTAATGGCGATGGAGTAATTTTATACTACTGTACTGATCTGCAGTGCGCACCGGTGGTCGACCAGAAATCGTTGCTCAGGGACTCGCTTTGGTGCAGCCTGCGACTAAGTCGCACCGGCGCTTGACTATTGACAGTACCTTAACGTCCGCCAACCTACACTAAATAGATGGACTTCCGACTACCACAATTCTAGCGAACATTAACTCAACGATTATACAGCCATGCTCTCTTAACCGGCGACTACAATTCTCAAGTTCTAAGCACCAGCTCCTGCCAACGAAGAATTCAAAGGTAGTCATAAAATAGCTCCTTGTAAACCTTCCGCTCTTTAACCATGTCAATACGCCCACCAAATCCAAAACAAAAAATATACCTTCTGTGCCTGATGTGGTGCTCACGGACGATGAGCTCATACGCGTGGGAAGAAAGATGGAGTATTCTCCGTGATGAACTGATGACGCAACAATACTTTACAATTAGCAATGTTTTATTGTATATGCATGAAAACTTAACGTCCGTTTTCGCAAAATCACACAATTCGACACACACACAGAGGTTGCTGAGGATGTCGATTAAGTCTTTTCCGAACATTTCTTCATTATTACTGAATGTAAGGCTTCCGGGCAGAGTAAAGTAAAACGAATAAATCCGCATCTATAATTAGACTTATTGGTATACAAGAACAATCTGTATTATTAGGAGAAGAACCCGAAAACCCATGGTGTTAAGGGACGCAGTGTGGCCTGTATATGGTACGAATACTAATCCCGACATCTGGACCTATTTTACAGTGCTTCGTAACCAGCGTATTACATATGTAGCCGAGGACAAAATAGTACACCAGCAGCGCCTAGCAGAAGGGTTTTGTGCTGACAACTAGCTTTGGTACATATATGTGAACAGTGTTTGTAATGCGAAGCCTCGTGTATCCCCAAACACCACAGTAATTTGTGAGGCTCAAACTGCCGAGGATGCAGTCAAAGTTTGACAGCTGCATTAAACAACAATATTTTGACGTGCCATCAGCATGTTCCACGTACCTGCACCATTCACCCAGACGCCAATATGCACTTACTTCACTTTTAGTTCTGCGACTTCCTTAAGGCAGTTGATACCTTTGCATTGCCATAGTATCCCGGTGTGGACAACAATCCCCAAAAGCACCCCAGGTGGCGGCTACGAGGATGGATAATTCAGTAAGCACAATCTTTTCGAATATACTTGGATGAACAGTGGGTCCACAACACGTAGAAGCTGATTTTATCACCACAATTTTAAGGATGGTCCCGCTCAAAGCCCGTTAACAATCGCTCAGTGTTTCTCCTCTTGTTGCTCTCATCCATGATTTTGCCGATCCTAGCTGAGGCACAAGGATGATACTTTGAAAATCCTATCCTCAGAAGACCGTAACAACATGGATTCTGTCAGCATCTGTCATAGAATACAAATATTCTGTTTTTTGCGCGGCAGCTGGTTCTAAATAGCCGAACGTGTACCAGCATCGTCCTCACCGACCAGAACTTTCTAAGGCCTTTGACTGCTTGGATGGTCAAAATAATTCTCCAAAACTGCATACTTACGAATATGAGGATCTATTGAACAATGAACCTTGCTTCATCACGGTTAAAACTGCATGTGCTTGATAGATCCCGTAGGATGGTAGAAGTAAAAGCTTAAAGTGGATGGATAATCGAATAAATACATTGTTATTTTTGCATCCACTGATTTAAATGCACTGCTGCGTAACAATAGTTTGATGTGGGAATGGGATGTGCACACGCAAAATAGTATACAGCGCTGTTACACTTTAGTGTGTACGAAAGAAAAAGGTAAGCGACAACACGCACTCTTGTGTTGCTTTCTTTGCCATATGTATAACGTCAAACCAATGTAGTTTTCTCCAGGCTACTCACCTCAACATTTCTGCGTGTATGCTCTTCGTCAGGTTGCGGAAAGGGCCTTTTGGGCACATAATTTGCTTTGCGTTCTTCCGTCCTCCGAGTAAACCAAACTACAACAAATAATGCCAGCTGGAAAGCAGATTATCAAGGCGTTTATTGGATAGCGTCAATGTGGACAAAAGGATGACGTCAGACGGAAGGGTATTCCAAGCACAGGACACGCAGAGGGCGAAATCGTTTTGTTGTCAATCAAGCCAGTTTGAGGTGATGGCACCGCAGCTTGTTTTTCGGCTTACCTACTACAGCTTGCGACATAGGTGAGGTGGATAAGTCAGCATAAACTAAGTCTGGATTAGCTCAGGTTGTTTATATTGATGTCCACCACTGCACAAAATCCGGGACTTCAGTCTGCGTTGGTAGGAGAGAGGAATCCATCCTCTAAAAGGCCTCGTTGCTTTAAGTTGTGAAGCCTCAAGTCCCTCGAGGTCGTGCTTGCTTCAGTGACGCCAGGTCTGGCTCGCTTATTTCAAGTATGGACGCAATTAGGAGTTTAGCAATTGCGGAAAATTGATAACACGAAGTTTCTTAAGCCCGCCTTAAGGGTCCAAGCTCTTGACTGATTGTTTTTGATGCCTTTTCAGCCTGTCTCGAGCAACCGAGGTTATATTGCACGACTACCGTAAGAGCATATTCTTGGGCAGCACGCTTATAAACGCTGGTCTCCAGGTTAATTTTATTAGGTAAGCAGATGGCGTGTGCTTACGAATTTCCAATTGGTTACCTTGAACTGAAGTCCTTAGATGTATCAAGTAGCTTGTCTTTCAGTAGCGCATTCAAGTTTAGGTAATGCTTGGTTTTCTGATCCTTTGGAGTTAGAGTGCTGTATCACACACGGAGCAGTGTTAGGGCCGCGCATGCTTTTGGTTTCCATCAACGGCCACACACCTGTCATAGAGCCAAATTTCCTACTTTTGTTGCTGGCATCAAGCATGACGAATGATTTGTTATCAGAACGACCAGGAAGTGTTTCAGGGAGATATAAGCCGTGCGTTTGTGTTCCCAAAATAACCTACTTCCGGTTTAGGTGGAGAATTGCAAGGTAGTATTTGCATATGCGCGTTGACTCCACTTGCTGAAAACCACCTCACAGAAGAGTGACGTTATGTTGTGATGCAAGGGAACCTCAACTGTTCAGCAAAGACCTTGAAGGTTTCCAAAACCGCTAACCAACGCAATGCTCTTGCGGAGAGCGCTTGGATGGATTGCATTTCCCGTCTTCGCCAAAATACATAATCTGTATCTGTGGCTTTACGTGCGTAGGAAATTCAGACTGGGTAACCCTGGTTAAAGCGCCAGCTGGTTGCACATAATAGCACATAGCCAGCAGCACCAAAAGTTGAACGGACTCTTTGTTCTAACCTACATTTTGAGAGCAAAGTGTTTGGGAGTGTACAGCAAAAGTTATCTTCGTCTATGGGGCAACCTCCGTCTGGTGTACCAGGTCTAGAAATTCCTTGGTCACACTTGCCACGACCTCATAACATTTAGCCGCAAAGCAAACTTGAGAGGTCACCGGCTAAAACGGACAAGGCAATATAATCGGCTGGGATAACGTTAAACGTATTTTTCGCTTCAAACTTGCCACCCTTGGGACGCGATTTTGACTTTATCCTTTGGCACTCATACTACCCTTTTTAAAGGATAGACTCTAGCATGCAATAAAACACTCGCATTACCGGATTTAAATTCTGTACACTTAGTGAAAACAGGAGGCGGAAGACATTGCGCTCTTCAGCCCACACATACCCATGGGTGTAAACGAATATATCTTGACATACAGTGCTTCTATACGTCATACTACGAGTACCGGGGTAAGCCCGCTGGTGGTACCTACAGTGATTTACAATATTTCCTAAACTTTGAATCGTCGCCCTGGTCATTCTGCGGGACCAGCTACACTTCAATATGTTTACCGGTATAAAACAATTGTTCTATTGTAGCAGATGTCGAATTCCTTGTTCATGTAAGCATTGTGACACTCAGTACCTCAGCAGATCATAGGTTATAAGCAGAACAGACACGTGGGATATCAAATCGCGATTGTCAACTAGTCTGCTTACTAGAGGATAGATGATATTCCCCTTATAACATAGCAACATAAGTTCCACTTCAATACCATATCCATACATTCAATGAAAACGTTCCGTCTACCAATGGGGGATTATTGGTAGAATACTGGTGCATTAAGTCTAATGTTGTTAAAGTTAGGATGCAAATACTTAGGTAGTTAGCATAAAGTTTCACTTAGCAAATACTACACGACAATATCATAACAGCGGTAGCTAACAGTTGCTCAAAGTTAATTTAAAGCTGCTGGCATGGGATCAGATATTTTTAAGAGTCTTGTCCACCAGGTGATCCAAAACAGCTTAACACTATGAAAATTGTGCTGATTGCTCCATCCATTCAACTTTTACTATACACTGCTGGTGTCAACAAATAGCTCGCGTGGCGCAACTGTCCAAACTGGATAATTCACAGCTTTTATTGTCATCAGAGTTCACCGTTTGCTAATAGAATTCCTCGGGTGTTTGGACAATTATTGTCTCGGTTAAACCGAAACTTATACAGGGTTTGCAAATCACAAACAAAGGTTTTGCGTTTAAACTTTTCGTTTCGGTGCGATAAACTATCACAAGGTTGTAACGCTTTAGGTGAGGCAGCTGCTCAATCCCCATAGAAGCATTGCTAGGAATTTTTACACCATACAGTCCTTTGCCTAAATTGAATCATCTAGGCTACCATTAACTTTGGAATTAGATGGCGTTTTTGTTCACAAATTTGCTCAGCAGGTCATTCCTTTCAATTTCTTACCTCGTGAGTCACTATGCATACTTCCGACTTCCTTTACTTAGCAGCCCTTCCTTCTTTGTAGCTTTTGGCAATGGATGTTAAGAACGGACGTCCTAATTTTTCTCCCTATTTAAATGCTTGGCATGCCACTTGCGCGCGAACACTTGCGCTGATCATTTACACAACACGCTGAAGGCAAATTTCAGGGCTCCTCGTCCAGTATTCAAATGCCGTACTAACTCTCAGGATGTTTATATATTATCACAAGGCCTATTAGTAGCTTTCCAAATGATCGAGCGTGTAACATCATCAGTATTATTGTATTGATTGCATAAAATATTAATTACCTAATTAAGCGTAACTCAACATATATTTGCACTGTCTTTTCAAAACATTTAAATATTTTAACATGCGTTCTCTAATGCGATAGGCAAGCTTTCGTATACCAACAGTATGTTTGCCTCGGAACAAGTTAACGAAACTGTCATGAAGCTGTGTAATTTATATATTTAACTCTAGAGTGAACAATCTAATACCTCAAGCGTGGACTGCGCTCGCGTGGCACGGAATTCATTGAGAAGATGTTTTGAATTAAAAGGGTAGATATATTTGCTAGTTTAATACTAATAGGGCTAATGAATTGACCACACTATTAACTAACTACACCAATCCAACCTTTAAAACAATCGATCACCATGAGGTAAGGAAGATTTATCATTTGAATAATATATTAGAGTGTATAGTTTAATACTGTTTAGAGTACGTTGCAATCTTGTGATAACATCAAGTTGGAAAAATCAATTCAACTCGCTACGTGCGTGTTTCATTCCAACCCCTTTCTAAAGTTTAAACTCCGCTGTCTCAAACTATTATCCCGCAAACATGAAATGAGGTTTTTAAATTACAATGGTACCTTAAAAACCGGGTTTGCTGGCTTAGTAAACGCTAGTCTTTACCATGTTATCTAACCAAGCTTTAATAACTTATAGCTTATGTTACTGAACACAGCGTACTACATTCAAATGGCTGCATTTAGATGTAGGCCTTTGGGATTGAGCATCTTTAGGGTAACTCAGCAAACATCGGTGTATAATTGATCACGGAAGGAAGTATGCGATTGGCAAAAGTAGAGTAAATGGTGTGAATCAATTATTTGTTAGATTACATTAGATGAATCAGATTGTTGGTAAGATGCCACATGTTGTCCAGCAAGTAAGTATGCGCTCAAAGATACTTTATATAAGAACTCAGTAGGTAACGGTCCTCTACAAGAAAGTTCTTGTGAATCATGGGTTTGCCATACAAGTATTTTATTCTTAATTTATAGCTGAACAAGGTAACAACAGCCTATAGTTATAACCAATTTATTAATTGAAAGAGAGATTATTGGATGAAAGCAGCTGGCAAAATACCAATATTCCATACTGCCAAATAGCACGTTTGAGGGTGATCAAACTGAGAATTAATCCAGTAAGCATCTTGACGGTCGGGTCAAACAATAAACCAGTATGACTAGTTAGCCGACGCGTTGAAGCGCAGCAACGTAAGCACGCTTATATATGGCAAGTGAATGAAACCTTTGCGTTTGCGTATTATTTGCTAGATTTAGCAGTTTTCTTCGTTTCATGTAAAAGGCTTTATATTCCCTTTTATCCAAAAAACTGTGAATTATGCGCAGTATTTGCAGGAGTATTTATTTATTTGGTAAGTACACTTATTTTGATAACTAGTCTGACTGGTAGAGTTACTTTTATTGTAGGGTGAATGATCATGTGGTGTGGTGTACAAAGATTAAAACAAGGCATATGACCATAGACTGCCATCGAGAAAGCCATAGTTTGGGCACATGCAACAGCTTCCAGGTTTGGAAAGATAGGTATGTTGGACTTAAATCAGCTACAGTTATCATGGCTTACGGCTACGGGAACCTAAACTTACGATGTGGTTCTCCTCATGCAAGATATCCTAATGCGGTCGAGTTTGACGAAACCGTAAACGTTGGGTTGGTGTTGAATTTTGAACTTATTGGAGAATGTGCATTTTACGCAGGAAGTGTGGTCATGCGTTCGGCTTTAAATCAGGTACAATAATTTATTTGTAGCCTCTGTATGCGTAGAAGCAGCTCGCATTTCTTTAGAGCTAAACAGTAAGCTAATAGTTAACATGGGTTCACAAATGGTAGAAATACAATATCTGGGCTTAACAAGATACATGCGGTCACATGTCGTGGAGTAATGGTTATGGCTCGCAAATCGTATTTGTTAGTATTTGGCATAAAAGAAACGAAGAGTTAATTAAAACTAATCGAATTAACTGAATTTTCCCGAAGGCACAACATGCTCACTCTGTTGGATGTCTTTATTTTTAAAAGGATGTAACTGAATCAGGCTGATTATTGAGCTGCAAAACCCAGAAGAAGAGCAAAAGTAATATGCAAACAATCTACCCGCAGTGATACTGCATAGGTGAAGCGAACTTTTGGAATTATTACAAGTTGCTTTTATATATACTAAGCCACTTAGTGTCGCATAAATCAGAATGTGCAGGTGCTGGGCATATGTCAAACAAATAGCTAGTTTCCCTATGATTTTGCAAAACGCCAGCAAACTTGCTGTTCACAATGCTTGAGGTATTTTTATTTAGCTATATCAGGCAAAGTGCTTTAATTATTAGAGGTATTATTTAATTATTGGTAATTCCTAACTATACCTTGGAATAGTTTTGCTTCATCGCAAAATAAACCGGTTTCCGTCAACTTCTGTAAACGCTGAGGAAATTTATATTCCTGATCCATATAACGACATCATCTTATTAGCAAGTTGGGCTCCTTGCTTTCATCAACGTCAAAACGGAGCTCAGAATTTTCAGATTTTCTTCTGGATGTGAATAAGTTGTAAGGTTATTTCGGACATTTAGGAAATTCCGTCAAAACCTTAGTGCGGTGAAACACTTCGGAGCATGTAAATGTTCTCTACATAAATCTTCTACCATGTCTCAGTTGACAATTATAAACCCAAGTCCATTCGGATAAAATTAGAAAATGCCCTAGCCCAATATATTTCGTGGCCACGGGGATAGTCATGTTACAACGGCTATAGCACAGTGATTAACCTTGCTTAGTAGGAAATTTTCTTTGTTTACAATTGTTCAGCTTTTCGGTCCAACTACTATGGCAAGTCTACCAATTTATTCTAGTTCATTTAGGTTCGTTCACGCTTTGCGATTGAAAGAACTTCTTTAGGATACGCTTATGGGAACAAATGCTAATCTCGGTAGACAAGTTTTGCTGTGTAGCAGCGCAACCGCGGCCACTCCTACCTGCGTCATGTTTCTTAAAATGTTCGGAAATCATAGGGCAACCTTTAAATTAATTGTCCCAATCTAACCCTATCTGTAATTATATAATGGGATAGAGTCCATTAGCGCTACCTTCACCTCTTTCACTGACCGGTAGAGACCACTTAGAAGTGAGAAACGCATTCCAACAAACGTACGCCACTCCCATTTTCTTGCCGGAATTGTAGGTGCTCGCCTTTTGGAACTATCGGTGAAACGTGACGAGGTCGACACTGTTTGCCTCAGGGCCAGGCTATGCAAAATAAGTATGGCTGCTAAAGGAAATACCACAACCTTTGATGAAATTGGATAACTAAAAGTGCTTAAATCCTGGTTGCTTCCGACCGATCACTGTACTTAAAGCGGTGGTCAGTGGTAACCGAGTCCAAGTGCCCTGCACTTTATATAGATTTGCAAGCTCTGACAACAAAGTGAAAATCACTTAACTTGCTCCTTAGCTTTGTCAAAAAGAGGGAGTGAGATTTCATTGCAAAGAAGCGACAAGGACTAACTGAAACTTCTTTAAACCTTTGTGCAAGTTTTTCCAATTTTACTGTAAAGACAAATAACGTATCTTCTGCAAATTTATCTGCCGTGAAGCGTTGGTTACCTAAAGGTAACGCGATTACTGATCTACGCCACAAAATCGCTTTAGCTCCCAATGTCCATTAACGTGTCGCATGTAGTGTTCATCGAATATTGCTGACCTTTTGTCCTCAGTAACCAACAGCAATGCATTATTAGAGAAGCATTATAAGGAACAAAATTTTAATCTTATGCAGCCAGACCTCTTCGAGTATAGCTTGACGACTGCATTGACCATCTAAAGTAGGGCACAGGCGTATGCAAGAAGTAATGAATACTTTAGGCAATGTAGCGTCAGAGGTAACTGAGTGATCTAAGCTTGCCAACGATGATATTGCCCTAAGCATATCTAATGATTTGAAGCTTGCAACAATCATGAATGCGGTCGTAGAAATCTACATCATACAGAAAAGCAATAGAAACCGGAATATACTAAGGAAACCATGGTTACATTGTACCTGCCCAACGCTTTTTCGATTCAGTGGCGGTAGTTTTGTTAGCATGCAAAATGCAAACCAGGAACTTGTGAAGTCTATTTCGAAGTTAGCCACGGCGAGCACTATGAAGACAAGGCTATCTGCAAAATGAATTTCGTCATGCTAGGTGTATGAACAACTCACCATAGCGCATAAACACTCTTCCACTTACTCCTCATTAAAAATCATGTAAAAGTAGCATCCGGCGTAGATGGCGTTGGTCAGTTAGTTGCAACCGTCGACCTAGGTAATTTTGCGGACATCACTGACTCTCCATGTGTCATGGAGGATATTTAAGAAAACCCTACCCATTTAGGCTAAATCCCGTCTTGCTCAAATACAGATAACACATTGCTGTAGCGATACGGACTACATTCATCCATCCAATACATATTCATGTAGTTAGCTGAAAGAGCCTGATCGACTCTAACCAGTGTAAACCCCTTTCCTACTGCTCCACCGCGAATAGAATTCAGAATGAATAACGCAGTGAAAGGTGCAACCCTATCAGGAAGCAAGGTTTCTAAAGACATGCTATCTACTAGTGCTAACAGCTGTCGTTCTCGAAGGTTTCTCCAATGAGTCCTAATGGGGTTGAAATGATACCCAAAACCTAACCATGACAGATGATGACAGCAACCTCACACTACCTAAAAACATAAACCACTGAACCTCGCAGCGTACGCTTACCGACTCACTAGTCAATGTGCACCTAACTTCCGGTAAGAGACGAACTGATGCTCTTTCTTTTCCTTCTTTTGTACTTGCCACACTTCCTGTAAAATTTTCTTTGATTGACTTTACATTGCTACGGCACTAGCACATGTTAGCATCTGCCATACTCCCTTAATTTTTGTAATTACTCTACATATGCGGCCTCACACTTCACTAGCAACGGGTGCCGTAAACCAAACAGTAAAGACGTCAATGCGGATAGCACCGCAGCTAATTTAGACTCATATTCTAATGTGCACTTTGGTGCAACTCTGAGTCAAAATGTTTACTGAGTTGTGTTAGTTAATATAATTCACATTTAATTATGCTTGAGATACTCCATACGTGTGTGTCTCTAAATAAACCTTATGTTGTTTTGCTTACTGAAACCCGGTGCGGCAAATATTTGTCAAGTCAGATGATTTGAAAGGATGGATGTAAACAGATAAGAGGTGACAAAACAACCAATGGAGGTGGAGGCTGCAATAGTTATTACTCACAAAGACTGTTTTTTCTGAGTACACAGGCATATTCGTCTCACATGCCTTCTCTACTGCCCATCCCGTATTTCAGTAAAAATCGATCTACTGTAGTTTGAGTATACCTCCCATCTGGTGCCGGTAAGTATTAGATAGTTTAATTAGTAAGTCTTTTGGCTACATTTCGGGACTTAATAAGCAAACTATTTAATCCGGGAGACATTAACCTCTCTGACATGTGTTAGTATACATTAGTACCTAGCGGGAAGCACGCAAACTTTATAAACTTTCTTTTGACCGCTGGATGGACACGACCTATTAGTTCAAATACAACGGGTAAACGCATGCTGGATCTTTAATTTACTGATGACCTACGTGACCTCCAAGGGCGCGACCACAAATTAGTTGGTTGCAAATAAGGTCAACGCCTCACTGCCGTAACCGGGAAGTCCTGTCGCCGGAAGGCCAACCGCTGCCATCTGCATGGCAGGTGCCTGCATGGCAGTGGAGGATGCGTCGGGCTATATCGCATTTAGCTAACAATTCGTAATGGTTGGATACCGTCCTCCATGGCGCAGTTGCATAAGCTGCGGGCTAGTTGGTACAAACCACTAGCAGTCATGGGTTCGATCCTCCACAGAGGACCGAAGGATGCGCACAACTGATGAGCCCCAATAGGACAAAACGGCCTTCTGGTGCTTTTCCGGATAGCTAGTTGACTTATCTGAATTGTCGGCTTATTGAGACGAACAAAAATACTCACTGAAATCCTTCCAATCATAGGATAATAAATTCTTCTATCCTTCAAAGTTTTAACTGGAACTCATCTTTCATTAGCCTCTTGTCTCAATATTGCGACGCTTTGTTCTTTCTCATAATCTCCGGAATGAATCTGCCCTGCTTCGGTTAGTTCGAATATTGCTGAACAGAATAGAAACAGCCGCCACCTTAGCTTACGTTATGAATAACTCGATTTCCCTGCGTGCTTTCGCATCTTTACTGGTATGTACTTGAAAACGTTGCCAGAAAAGCTACACATGTTGGAGCAAGAGTAGGAAAGCATTTTCTACAGAAAAATAAGCTGGTAAATTAAGAAAGTTTTAAGGAATACAAAGTGCGAAGTACTCCTTAGCTTCACATTTTATCATCTAAAGCGACGGTGTCAACATGCATCCTGCTACCACAGTACAAGTTAATGCGTACCACGCTGAAGGTTTCGGTAAAGCAAAGGCTACGCTGGTATACATAGTCCCATCTGTAACCCCCGGAACTGTGTAATTTGTTGATTTCCACAACAGATTTACAAACGTTTTGAGAAACTTCATTAGCTAGCTCAAAACGTTAGTCCAGATGGTACATCTGCAGCGGAAGCAACTGTGTGGTTGATGATATACTGTTGATATTACAGAATAAATTTTGTCCGCACGGTCGAGAGATAGTAGAAATGCGCTGCCATACCGCGACATACTTCAAGGCGAAAAACAGATATTCGTAATTATCATCTTATTAGTCACATATGCAACGTATCAAGTTAAATAATGCTTAGGTGAAAGTAATAGCTCGCTTCCTTACGCTTCTCGCACAGACTTCTTTCATCTTCGTGGCATGGCTTTTCAAACTCTCGATCGCGCAAACAATTTTCAAATTGATTTCCTTAACAATCCTACCGAGACGATTTATTCTGGTCTTCAATGTTTTGCCTAATATCCTAACCGGTTGCAAGCGAGCAGTGTAGTATCACACAAATCGTTATTATTGCAACTAAGTGGATTTTGAAAATTATAGTGTTGCTCATCCCAACACCGGCACCCCAAGACCGCGGTTTCGTCCTGTTAGGACTCATCATTTGGAGATAGCCTGAGTTGGGCTGGAACTCAGAGCCTAGTGGCTCATGGTTGACGCCATAAGCACTATGCCACTGAGATCCACGAGCAACGCTTGGTCCAGCGGAAAAGATTGCAAAATTGAATTTGGAGAATCCGCTGGTGGTTGGGTTGCTACAAGCAACCTCAATTGAGACCTCGGTTCACTTGATGTGGACCTCGGCCATTCCGATCAAAAAGACCGTAAGTAAAATGAAAATTATAGTGTTGCTCATCCCAACACCGGCACCCCAAGACCGCGGTTTCGTCCTGTTAGGACTCATCAGTTGGAGATAGCCTGAGTTGGGCTGGAACTCAGAGCCTAGTGGCTCATGGTTGACGCCATAAGCACTATGCCACTGAGATCCACGAGCAACGCTTGGTCCAGCGGAAAAGATTGCAAAATTGAATTTGGATTTTGCATATCTCATGCGATGCAAACTTGGCGTAATTCCTGTAAGAGCAGACCACTGCAGCTCGTACATCTAAATGGGTTTATATCTACACCGCTCCACCATTTTCTAGTTGCATTCATCAAAGCAGCTTTTTAGGTCCTCTTTCGTTTCTTATTGAACAGAAGTTATATTATAACTGTTGTACGCTTCGGAAGATCAACATTGCTTGTCGGTACTTTGAAGTTTATGTATTCGTTTATTCACCACAAAATATAACTAAAGCGGGAAATAATATATGTGACCTACATGCCATATAGGTATGGGCTGCAAAGTGGCAGATGTACGTCTCCAAACCAAAATGCAATAAAATGACTTATGCATGCTATAATTTGTCAACTTTATTTATGGTGCATGGTGATTGCATTCCGGTTTGGAATATTGTCCAACTATTATACTTGAGGTATTCCAGCTGCTTAAACTTCATCGCAAAAGCGGACTAGGTTTTCACTAAGATGTTCATGTATTTAAAACCTTAGCGAGTTACTAAGGTTGCAACCAAAATTCGCAAATCTGTAGCCTTAGATTTAGCAACTTACGTAATGTGACCTTTTGGCCATATAACATGTCTTATGCGCCACCGGAAAAAGCTTCATTTATGCACTTCCCGCTGGTTCCTTATAAATATATTTGTAACGAATATAACCTTGAGCCGATATGGCGGCCTAGATTAGGTACATATCCTGGAGTGCCCTAAAACTTTGTGTCTCAAAACGTGCATAGTGTAAGTAGATGTATGCGTCTGGTGACGTTAAACGGCTGTGAAATAGGCTACACCGAATGTACTTCTATTCAAGACCACAGTCAGAAGGGACTTTTATGTTATAAGGGTTAACCTGATATGCAATAGGCGAAGTTTTTTACACGAAGTGCAAATAGCTTGCGCATATTCACAAAATGACTAAGTTATTACTGGCAGCAGCAAAACCGAACCAGATGTAAATTTTGCAAATGAACGAACTTAGAATGATGGAGGAAATATTAGGACAGCTTATCCAAGTGACTACGGTAACGGTTTGCTGGGAATGCTTAGTCTATCTCTGCAGTTAACTTCCAATTTATCTAGAATTCTGCTCTATGTTAACTTCCGAAGCACATCCGCACAATTTATTTCTTAGTCCTGTCCACGCTGCGCGATTGATAACTGTTAGTCCTTCGCGATGGATTGGCTGAATGTAACGAACTAACATGCTTCCATCTATGGTGATTTTTAATTCTTACCTTTTGGGATACTGCATATATAACTGAAGCGACAATACTAATTGCAGTTCGACTTCGGTTATTGCTCTTTGGTCCTTGCAAAACGCTGGCCGAAACACAGCGATTATTTCTTCAGAGAACTACTGCAGCATCGTCGTCATTCAACAGTAATATCCTTACTTTGTTCGCCAAGCTGCAAGGAGATAATTGTATTATGCATTTTCTTCTTTATACCTTACATCCTACATTATCTTGTCAAGTACGAAATGCCGGAGTAATATTCCAAGCTAACTAATTATACCTGTGAATGTCATACTGCAAATGATGCACTGGCATATAACAAAACAGAGCCATTTATGAATGCGCCGCACTTCCGACTGGGCTGAGGCTGCAGCACCTATAATGCACGCATTAACCAGCCCTTTAAAAAATTTGTTCAACAGGTGATGTAGTACATACTGTATTGCCACACCGGCACACGGCCTGTTGAAGCATGGTAGTGCGTGGTACACGCATCCAGGGTTTTTCCACCGCAGGGACGTAAGTCATCTGAGGACGTTTCCATTAATCGTTGTGTTACTTTACCTGAACTTTTGGCTTAAGTTGCATATGTTATTCTTCCAAGGGTCCTAATCACTGATATTATCAAACTGCTAACCAATTCTAAAACTTAGCTGGGTTCCGTTGTGAAATGGTTGCAGAGATAATTATGATTTACCATCACATTATACGTACTTATCAAGCCACGCAGTGGGACTTTGTCACGCACCATCGAAGGATAAACTCTTTATATATTTATGTATATATTAACGCACTACCTATACGTTCGCGAGTTTATTGGGATGCTGGGATACACATCGCAGCCTACTGGTTTATGCGCACCGTTTGGCAGCTGTTTCCTTCGAGCGCACACCCGTAATATGCCAGTTAACGCAATCGCGTATAAGCAGCGGGTTTATAATATTCTCAATCACCTAGACGCGTCGTTAATGGTTTGAGTTGTTTGATGTCAAATTTATACAGCCAGTTACCTCAGTAATTTTAATATCCAAGGAGTTGGACTTTTTCGTCTAAAACTAATTGATAAATATTTTTCATCGATTTGAATATTTATGTTTGTTCTAAGGCCCCATTTGCTTACACAGCGCTATAAAATTTCTTGGAATCGGTGGGCTGCTACCAATTTAATAGTGTTTTGTCTGGCTAAGTAGTAGAACCAGATTGGATAAGCTAAAGCTATGGCCAAAGGCTACCTCCATTGCACAGTGTGTATGGCGGTCAGTCAATTCAACGGTTACCCGCGTCGCCACACTACAGATGGCGTCGCCCTAGGATGCTTAAATTAACGGTGCAGTCATAGCAGATGGCGTTGAAGCTGCTTCTTATCTGGCACTTAACACGCAGCAAACTTCCATCATATCTGCGACTATAGACAGCAGTTACTTGCCGCTCTTGTAGAAAAGCCACAACGAGTAGTTCAATATAACCACAACAACACTTCAACAACCTATGCTTTAAGATTCATAGCTAACAAGAAGGCTTCAGATAGATTTAGATGGACACGTCGCACGTGTAAGTGAGACACAACAGATTTGCATTTCTTTCTATATTTTTCAATTCACCAAAAAACGATTACTTACCGGCCACGCATCGGGTTATACAAATCCATATCATATATATGCTCCCAGTAAACTGCTGTTCACAACCGCCAACCTTACCTATATATACACTAAATGTCAATGCTTCCTGAGTGGCTGTTCAAAATGCGGCCGCTTCGGATATCAAAAGTCTGCGACGTAATTTTTTAACGGAGAAAGGGTTACGCCCTAACATAAGTGACATGTCGATCGCACTGACAGGCATATCTTTTGTTCGGCACGACCGACCCAACAATGTTGGAAGTTTGGCGGTTAACTTTCGCAACGGCCCCCTATTGTGAGCTTATAAAGGATCAGGTCGGCATGGTACAATCTTCTCTTTGGTGCAAGTGTTGTACAGTTAGCCTCAATTTTACTAAACAATGAGCCGAAACAATCCCAGCAGTCTGTGCTATTGGTCAGCGGTAAAGGGGAGCCAGTGGTGAACCGAGGAATCTGTGCGACGGTAAGCAGCGTTCAGCAACTCAACGGTGAAGTGCGTGCTTATGAGCCACAAGGACGGTGCATCCGTTAACTGCAGTGATGCGAATAAGCAAATGTCACGGTCGTGCGTTACAATCCGCGCGGCTGTGCACTAAGCGGTAAACAAGTCATATATATAGAGGTACACGTTGAGACTCAATAAGATAGTTGGAAGCTTGCAAAGTGGAAATTCGCATCCGTCGTAGTCCGACGCCCGGGTGTTACCGTGACAACTAGCATTCAAATAATCCCGAGGTTGATGCTGTGTATCGCCAGTTGGTCAGCAGTAAAAACATCAAAGCTCTTCATAGAACTGCAGACTATTATGGCTTGCTACACCCAAGTTTTCTGGGCTTCAGCTACCGCAATTTGATGGAAGAACAGGGTTAACTTCAATCGCATTCTTTGTCGAACTTGAGATGGCGTGTCGCAGTCCATCCACATAACCTGTACTTAAATTGACCAGCAAAAGCTGTCGTTAATCTTCCTGATTAACGTAGCCCTGCCTACCCGGTTAGATTAGGGCTAGCGTAACAACTAGTAGTAAATTGGCCCCGGTTCAGCCGCATTTAATCCCTAAACGATGAGGTGAAATTACATCGAAGCGCGTCATAGTAGTGCAGTGTTATCCTGCAGGCAAACTCAAATTTATAACTGCATCAGATGCAGTCCGCCTGATGGAATACCTAAGAAACTTGCATTCGGAGTCGCGATCAACGTTGTGATTGCTTGTCCCACTCTATCCACCAAACGTGTGCTTCAAAGTGGCCCAGAAAATTAATCATTAACCGGTGTGCTAAGCGTTGTACGTCGTGGCCCGAGCAACTGTGTGTAGCAGTGGCCATTAACATCACAATTCACTTGTTCGTAACCTTATCACAATACCTCAGTCTCCACCAATACCAACACATTGTTCATTTTATCCGGTATTTAAGGTCATGGCCTGCAGCTTGTTCACTTATATGCATCTGCAGTATGTTGCTTTCTTGATGTTGTCCGCTATAGAGAAGCCCCTAAATTATTTTTTCCTGCCACATTTTGGGACCAAACGATATACGCCTCATTTGCCGAACGCACACAAAATAAAGAGCAACGGTGGGTTTAATAGTTGGACTGGCAAACATTTAATCCCGCAGAACGGTTTGCCTTTATAGTGCTCTTCCCAACTCCACAGGAATCAAGGAAAACTGGGGCTTTAAATCAGGTAGACACCGGGTGCAACCAGCATGTCTAAATGCATGAGTGCACTAACTTCCCCGAAGCAGAATCCATTGCCAGTGGGGGAAGGTTGACCAACCAGCAAAGTCAGTGGAGTTACTTCGGTATGGCGATCGGCGCCCATGCTGAGCTTATGTTATTAAAACGTAGCGCGTTTCACCCTAACTCAATGCACTACGCCGAATCCCGATTACATTGGGTAAAACTAAACTCAACGAATGAGACAGTTGGCGCTTTGCAGTATACAAATCGACTAAGCAAAACCTCAAGTTGAGAAGGTATAATACCCAGAAGCTCGCGAAAAGAAAGTTCAACATGTATCACTAATAAAAAGAGAAACGGGGAAGTCAAATTTAGAAAATTGTAATTGCGCATGAGTTATTTGATCTTACGGATTTTTCTTCTGACGATCCACAGGTTCACGACCGGGGCCATGGCAGTACATCCATGAGGCTCAGTTTCAAGCAACTATCGTCTCCATATCGTTCACAATGATCCTTTTTTCATTGAACTACAAGATGTGAGGTCACAAGCTGTAGAACCTAGTGTTAAGTCTAATCTAACAGCACAAATTTCCTAAGAGCATTAAACCAAAATTGATAACAGGTTCGCAACATAAATACGTCTGAATACAGCAGGAACAAAAGCACACAATACTCACATACTAGTGGGAATTAAAATGGCAACAAAACATCAACTGTAGGGCCTAACTACTTCACGGTTTCAACAATAGCCATAAGCAGCTAAAGTGCGCAGCAAAGCACGAGCGACTACAATGATTCGAAGCATCTGATAATAGAAGCTGTACCAACATTTTCTAATAAGCCTGAAACCGATCCAAACAACAATTTTCTAACGACTCTTCATGCGTCATCGTAAACTCACCTGTTATCTTATCACAACTACCATACATTGTCCACGGCGTTCGGTTTGAAAAACATTTCTCCGCACCCAGGCTAGTTTGCGCGGGTTTTCTGCATAATATGTTGTCAAGGTTTCCTTCGACGTTTCATCTGGGTACTTTTTGTTATCCTGTATTATCCGGTAATACATTTTAGGACGTTTTTGTCAATAGCTCTCGTTCTATACTGCCGTCATTCATGTCCTTCGGTGTCGTGTTTTGCTCGTGTGCTCTGCAGGCCAGCATGCCTAGATCTTTTCTTTCTTAAAGTATTTTTCTTACCTGAATGTTTTTGTAACTTATACTTACAGATTTTGGAATCTGTTCAGTGTACACACTTGTACGAGATTATTATAATTCCGAGTGGCTTTTAGTAAGTTACATTAGTGGTATCGATTGGTGCATACTTTTGAAATTGCGCAGTAGGCAACTTGTAGCATTTCCTCCAACGTCGTTGGACATCAAGCAAATGCAAGACATGCAGTATATGAACCGTAAATTTCATTTTCCGTATATTGGTATGTCTATGGACAATTTGACTACTTAGTCCTTCAGCATGCTTTTTGAAGACAATTTGTTGGCGATATCAGTCTCAAATTGGGCAGCATTTGCAGAAAAGCCGGCAAGCGGAGCAATAGAGTTAAGTGCGCTAATACGCGAAGCTCCAATTGCCGTGCATCACAATCAGAGAAACCGCAAAATCCTAGTACGAGAGGGAAGCTATCCCTGGAGCAACGTGGAGACGCTCCGACTGGTTCGGCTTCAAGACCCACTATTTCTTCGGTTAACACTGAAAATCTAATTTGCAATCTGAAAATTAGTGATAACGAATGGAAAACGCAAACACCAAAGAAAACGAAAAACGTCTAGCGGCCTGGGGCGCCACAGCCTCACGCTCTTTCACGCACCTGCATCCTGAGTTTCCATTTCTCATGTACGTCATGCACGTGAACTCGAGCTCGCAAACTCTGCTTGATGGACTGGCATGCGTGGATGAGGGCGGGCTGAAAGTCTGCCAGATCACTTGACCCGGAAAGGAAATCGGGGCACAGCTGGACCTATGATGGTGAATTTTGCCGAAAAGGCAAGTAATAACTTAATATTGTCCAGCCTTAAAACGCTGAAAGGCTTACAATCCGCGTGCGCGTTGACATAGTCCCAGCAAACAAAGAGAAGCGCAAATATGCCATGATTGAAATAAAGCTACGCAAGGACGATAGAGGAAGAAATTTCCGCAAGGTAAATTTTCCAATAGTCACCCGGATTCCTTCGCCAATCCGGATCAACTGGGTTCTGATGCTTCCGGCGCGCTTATCTTCCCTACCGTAGCCTGCGCGTAGCTTTTACCAACGTCTGCAGTTTGATGAACATACGCGATTTCTGTACTATTTGCAACCTCACAGCGGCTTGGCTTTTCTGAGAATTTGTTATACTCCGACGTAACCGCCCAAGAAGTAAAAGTCAGCGGCAACGGGTGGTTCTGCTGTGTTAGACCAACAAATAACCCCGTGGGTTTCGGTTTACATAAAGTATTTATGTGTGGTAGGGTAGTGAAGAACCACCCAAGCCCTGCATATTTGTGCGCTGTTATGTTGTCGGATTCAGTTCTTACGATTCGGGATGCTCGTAGGCTTCGTATATTCAATTCCACTGAGCCGCTGCTTGGATTGGTTGCCGCATGTCCTCAACCACATGAGTTGCCCGCTGCTCCCAACCATAGGAAATTTCAACTTACCCTGAATACAGTGGCCTGGGGCTGAACTTTTCCCCGGCTCACGTGAAGTCGAGAGGAATTTTACCGTGTTAAATTTTAAAATCGCGGCAAAACAGCACATCAACAAACCGAAGTGCATAACTGCTTGCATGATTCTAGCTTGCTTAGACCAGCTTTTGCCCAGCTGGGCGCAACGTATGCATGATATTCAAGTCCTGGCGCACCCGGGAGCCGGTGGTCACTTGATGAGCACAACCTGCTTGGAACTGCCGCTTCCGTATTCCCCCCGCTGAAGCTAGCCCTGAACTAATGGAAGGCGGAATCTAATGGCCTAGCTCGGGCGGCGAGGCAGCTGGACTGGTCACTGTTGTGAGTTTCATCTATTAAAACCAGTTAGCGTACCAATAAAGGGGAGGTAAAGTCATTGCACGCTCGACGTTTGCCCTTAAGTTTCAAAAACCTTGGCCAGAGAAATCACGTAGGCTTGCCAAATAATACAGCAAACTGGCGCGACGGCGATGTAGGCTATGAAACAAATACGTGTTAGTTGGTTCTACTGAGGATTACAAGGCGCATGAGGTGGAGCCAACTCCCTGCAACAAAGCAAGAACAAAGATGCGCAGATGTATCGAGGAACAGCTTGCAACCGCTGCAAAAACGGCTCCGAAGAGGATCTTTGCTTTAGTAAAGCGGCGCCTGATGCATGGAGGAAATGTGCCAGTATTGGATGGTTCAGGTGGACCGCCAGTTTTATCTAGCACAGATCGTGTTTCCGCATTGGTGTTGCACGTTGCCTCTGTAACTGCAAGTGTCAAGTTGTCTGTGACGAGTTCGAGGAGCATCGCTCCTGCCAAACTAGACAGCCTTTATTGCAGCACTGAAGATGTAATCAAGCCTCTGGCAAGTATAACGGGACGGAGCCTGCCGGACCAGATGGAATCCAACTACTGATTTTCAAGTCCCTATCGTCTGTCATCTCGCCTTCTGTGACTAAGTTGTTTAGCAGATCACTACCGCCGCCCTACTACCGGGCGACTGAAAATGCTCGGTCGTAAGGAAATAACGAAAGTTGGAAATCCAACGAAGGCAAATAAATACTGAACGACCTGCCTAACTTCTGATTTGGCAAAGACGCTTAAGAAAATTTTGAAGAAGAGCCTACTATAACTTTGCGAGCCGAAAATTCTACATAGGCTCGCACAGCACGTTTTGGTCAAAGTTTGCTGTTGACGAGGCACGAATAGTTACAAGCGCCGAAACAAGACCAATAAGTCGATGTCATTTACCCTGACTTTATAAGGCATTGGCAAGGTAAATCACGCAGTGCTCATCGAAAAGCTGATGAGAGGCGGCGTTGTTGACTCAATTCGCCGAATGATCCAGAATTGTTAATCGTTGCTGGAAATTGGTGGGTCCAGGTAGAAAAACTTTTGTCTAACTGGTATTCATCAATCAGTGGCGTGTTTGAGGGCTACATAATGAGGCCGATTTCCTTACTTATACATGTATACTAAATGCCACAGCTACACCGAGCACCCTGTGCTTTGTTCGCGGATGATATGTTGGTGTGAAGTGTGATCCGTTCACCCATTGACTTGGAAGTGTTTCAGCTGGACCACGACCGCCTCTTCAATTGGACTGCAGAATTCTAGTTTCCAATCAACTCATTCAAGTTGCAATACTGGAAGCTCGGTAGCTCTAAGCCACGTTGAAAAAACACGGTGGCTGGTCATCTCTTGCATCCGGCGTCTTTCGTTTGAGACCACGGTTAATCTCGTGCTGCGACCAAAGTCAATGGAAAACACCAATATGCTTTACCAAAACGGCCTTCGTACATTAATGACGCTTAGGCACGACTTCAGCACTTGGTCCAAATAAATTGTTACTCACTTCATCGTCTTCGGTATACGAATAAAGTCAGCATTTGGATCTCACGCATACAGACCTATCACCCAGGGCAAAGTAGAAAATTGCTGAAATGCAGCAAATAGACATAAGGCTGACTCCTAACTTACGAGGTGTGCCGTACGATAACGGGTGTATAAAAACCTGCGTCTGTACTCCTAGCTTATCGTCGACTGTTGTTTGCCCTGGTCATTCCGCACCAGATATTACTTCTGGCTGATTTCCCAATGTTGGGGCCGCTGCGGCATCTGCGTACACGAAGCAGCACAAGTGGCTAACGGTACAAGCTTGTCGCACCGAATTTAAAGCAAGTCAATCATCATAACTGTTTTGAGCGCTGAGTGGTGTATGTATGGAATGTTTTGCCGCAGCACGTCGTTGAGACAACTTATGTCAGAATTTAAGAACTTGCTTGATAAACACTTTGCCGACATAAAATATTTTGAGTGCACAACAACATAACGGGTCTTTGTCCATAAGTTATATTAGATGCAACTACACAGAGAATCCTCTACTTGTTGCCTTCAACGAGTACTTAGTATTCATAAATGCATACAGATGCCTTAGGCCAACTCGGAAAATTATCTGAATTGGGAGTTTAACACGCGTCAGCAGCCTTGGACTACGCAGCTACCATGGAAACATGGATGCGCAGTGTGTTAACGGATGCCAATGGTCACGCTGGCAGGAGTGTTCCTTTTCCGGAAGGATCGAGCCGGCAACCGCCAATGCAACCCAATACACAATTGTGAAACCCATTTGCGCGTCTCCATTTTTTGAAGCCTACGGCTGCGAGGGAATTACCTTTGCCTGGTAGCTGTTGTTTACCGCCCAATATCGTTTACACCTAAGATGGACTGCAACTTGGTGGCTAAATAAAGCAGGTGATAAGCAGATAGTACAGTCACATTTTTGTCTCTGGCGATTTCAGCTTGCATACCGCAATATTCAAGGCCACACGTGGAGAGATTTTAAACGCAGACTTGTACTATCCTGCTTCAGCCCTCCAGCTTTATGGCCAAGACACTGGGTCCACCATGTTCGGTGGAACTAACGGGCCATCCATACAGAATTAGATAAACATTAGTAAAGAAACAAGGATCGAGAAAGCGCTAGGAGCTACTGCCCTAGTATGCGGTGATCATGTGAATTTTATTTCGTGTGCAATTGCTATGTTGTATACCCCGAGGACCGAATCTAAACTTTGGGATCCATAAGTAGTTACTACACTTTAAACCGATTTCATTTAATTTGTATACACATTACAAAGTTGGTAGTCATTTAGGCCCAGATACTCATCGACTAGTGACAATCCTGCCAGTTCTCTCAAGCGTTATGGAGCCTAGCATTGCCGCCGCACTCATGTATTATCCGGACGGCTGTAGTAACATTGCGCAGCAGCAACGCGGCTTCCACCACAATCTGTCATGCACCGCTAACCTATTATTAGCACGTGGTAGCTGGAGCAAAGCTTTGAATAATGCTGCAGGAGAGGCTGTTTCTGACCACGAGTATCGTAAGGCATTCCAACGGTTGCATCCTTTTATCCTGTCATACAAACTGTAGGTAATTTGTATTGAGCACGCAATTTTCGGTTGGATACGTGAGTTTCTATTTCAATGGCTTCTGTAGGTGAAAGTGTGTAAATCCCTGTCAGACGCAATTCACGTAGAATGCGGTGGGCCACAGGGTTTAATACTACGCCCTGTCTACGCTTGGTCTTCATTAACAAATATTAAGTCAAATTAATTCAAGCGGTTTTACTCTACCCCGATGACATCAAAAGTTATCGAGCAATGAGTTCTTCAGAAAACAGTGTCCGCCGTTAAAACAACCTTGGCCGGATTTTTGGTTGGCCAGTCGAAAATTTCCTTACACTTATTGGGCTAAATGTCACTTGCTCCGTTACAGAACCGAACGGTTCACACATATATACTACGGGACAAGGATCCATAACAACGCTAACTCGAGGAGAACATCAAGTTGCTATTCTAGCGTAAACACGGCTGCACAGGCGGACCAAAAGGCCATAAAAGAAAGCAAGCTAACTCGTAGGTCTTCTAAGGAGAGCTTTCAGGCATTTCAAAAATTCTCATTTCCTCCAAACAATTACCGATCAATTAGACCCACATGCAGAATATGCAATACAAGTACGGCGCACTTTTCTAAAGCGGGATCCCACGAATTGAGACTTTCGCAATATTAAGCGGCAGAAAATTCAAGTGGCTGCGCCACATTGTATAAGAAAAGCGCCTAAGAGGGCTGAGCGTTTCAAGTGAAAGCTATTAGCGCTTGCTAGAGACGTAGTCGTGGTTAATCAACTAATAATCAAAGCAACTCTTTTGCTCTTGTTATTCCTTGAGCTGTAGTTTTATGTGGCGTTAAGATATACTAATCTTAGTAATGAAAAGGTTTTCCTCGTTACAGTAGTGTCGGTGTCATAAAACATGGAAGGAACTTGCAGTCATACCGCAATATAATTCTGGACAAAAAACCGTTAGTCATAAACATAGCCGTATTAGTAACACTCCCATCTTATCGCGATGCAAGAAGTTCAGGTTAAAGTAAACGCTGACATCTTTTCTCCTTTCGCATATCCTCCCTTTATCTTCGTAGCATGGCCTTTCAAAATTTAGTTCGCGCATAAATTGCCAAGATGAATTCTTAAGCCATCTTACGGCGGGGATTGATCCTGGTAATCAATGCTTTGCCTAATATCCTAACCGGTTGCATGCAATCAGTTTATTATCACACAAATCGTTATTATTGCAACTAAGTGGATTTTGCATATCTCGTGCGATGCAAACTTGGCGTAATTCCTGTAAGAGCAGACCACTGCAGCTCGTACATCTAAATGGGTTTATATCTACACCGCTCCACCATTTTCTAGTTGCATTCATCAAAGCAGCTTTTTAGGTCCTCTTTCGTTTCTTATTGAACAGAAGTTATATTATAACTGTTGTACGCTTCGGAAGATCAACATTGCTTGTCGGTACTTTGAAGTTTATGTATTCGTTTCATTTACCACAAAATATAACTAAAGCGGGAAATAATATATGTGACCTACATGCCATATAGGTATGGGCTGCAAAGTGGCAGATGCACGTCTCCAAACCAAAATGCAATAACATGACTTATGCATGCTATAATTTGTCAACTTTATTTATGGTGCATGGTGATTGCATTCCGGTTTGGAATATTGTCAAACTATTGTACTTGAGGTATTCCAGCTGCTTAAACTTCAACGCAAAAGCGGACGAAGTTTTCACTAAGATGTTCATGTATTTAAAACCATAGCGAGTTACTAAGGTTGCAGCCAAAATACTCAAACCTGTAGGATAGGGTTAGGGTTAGGGTTAGGGTTAGGGTTAGGTTTAGGGTTAGGGTTAGAGGTTAGGGTTAGGGTTAGGGTTAGGGTTAGGGTTAGGGTTAGGGTTAGGGTTAGGGTTAGGGTTAGGGTTAGGGTTAGGGTTAGGGTTAGGGTTAGGGTTAGGGTTAGGGTTAGGGTTAGGGTTAGGGTTAGGGTTAGGGTTAGGGTTAGGGTTAGGGTTAGGGTTAGGGTTAGGGTTAGGGTTAGGGTTAGGGTTAGGGTTAGGGTTAGGGTTAGGGTTAGGGTTAGGGTTAGGGTTAGGGTTAGGGTTAGGGTTAGGGTTAGGGTTAGGGTTAGGGTTAGGGTTAGGGTTAGGGTTAGGGTTAGGGTTAGGGTTAGGGTTAGGGTTAGGGTTAGGGTTAGGGTTAGGGTTAGGGTTAGGGTTAGGGTTAGGGTTAGGGTTAGGGTTAGGGTTAGGGTTAGGGTTAGGGTTAGGGTTAGGGTTAGGGTTAGGGTTAGGGTTAGGGTTAGGGTTAGGGTTAGGGTTAGGGTTAGGGTTAGGGTTAGGGTTAGGGTTAGGGTTAGGGTTAGGGTTAGGGTTAGGGTTAGGGTTAGGGTTAGGGTTAGGGTTAGGGTTAGGGTTAGGGTTAGGGTTAGGGTTAGGGTTAGGGTTAGGGTTAGGGTTAGGGTTAGGGTTAGGGTTAGGGTTAGGGTTAGGGTTAGGGTTAGGGTTAGGGTTAGGGTTAGGGTTAGGGTTAGGGTTAGGGTTAGGGTTAGGGTTAGGGTTAGGGTTAGGGTTAGGGTTAGGGTTAGGGTTAGGGTTAGGGTTAGGGTTAGGGTTAGGGTTAGGGTTAGGGTTAGGGTTAGGGTTAGGTTAGGGTTAGGGTTAGGGTTAGGGTTAGGGTTAGGGTTAGGGTTAGGGTTAGGGTTAGGGTTAGGGTTAGGGTTAGGGTTAGGGTTAGGGTTAGGGTTAGGGTTAGGGTTAGGGTTAGGGTTAGGGTTAGGGTTAGGGTTAGGGTTAGGGTTAGGGTTAGGGTTAGGGTTAGGGTTAGGGTTAGGGTTAGGGTTAGGGTTAGGGTTAGGGTTAGGGTTAGGGTTAGGGTTTAGGGATTAGGGTTTCAGTTAAATTATAAATCTTTTTATCGTCTTTCTTTAACGTGTTACTATTAACTTGGATCTTGTATCTTTGTGATCGTGTGTTATCATGTATGTGTGTTCAGTGTCTATTAGTCTAAACTTGTTAGTGTTATTGGTGAGTGGTAATATGTTTTAGTGTGTTAAATTTTTAGTGGTTAGGGAAACGTTTTATAGGTTTATAATGTTATTGTTATGTATTAATTTTCGGTGTTTAGGGTTAGTTTTAAGTTTATATGGTGTTAAGTTAATCGTGTAATTATTATCTTGAAACCAGGTATCTTGTATACTTTTTCTGTTGCGTATAGTCGTGTAAGCTAAATGTTATGTTTTATCAAGAACTTTGTTATGATCGGTTAGTGTATATATTCTTCCCTGTATAGGTGTCACTTTTATGACACGTGAATAACGTATGAAACCAGTTGGATCTTAATGGTGATCCCTGAACAACATTTATAATGTTAATCTAGCTCTGTACGCCCGCCCAAACCCACGGCCTCTTTTATCTTTCCACTTTAACGACCTTGTACCACTATACCCTTTAACCACTTAATAACTTTAACATTATACCTTTTTCACTAAGCCCCCCACGGCGGCCTTAACTAACCCACCACACTGAGTACACCACACCTCACCCCGACACTTTAACTTCTACTAACTTATAAGTGCCTGACGCTCCCACTTAACCCCTTTAACCCACCCTTGTTTGAACATCCCTTTCACATCTAACTTTTATACGTTAAACAGTTTGAATCGACTACTTTAAACCCCACGTACGCCTGAATACTAACTATCCCTGCTCGTCCCGGAAAACCTATGTAACTCTAACTTTTAAAGCCTATTCTTGAACTCCTCCTGGTACTCAGTACCTTTAACGTTGGAACTTTGACCTCATACCTCGCCCTCTATCCCACAGCGCGGACCACACCTCCGTCCCTCTGTTTAAAAACAGATAACAGCAACGGATTATCACTCAAACCCCAACATAACAACGATACTACAACACAGCACATGCCCAAATAATTACGACTCCCAAGCCACCTCCAAGAACTCGCCCTTATTACCACCACTCACTACCTAGCAACCAACACCTAAATCATTCCTATAGTTTCATCCATCACCAACCACTTATAACCTCCATTCCAAAACAGCAAAATGCTAACTTAAAAACAAATATCTACGAATAGACTATAGCTCTAAAACTAATACTCCATGGCATTAACACAGAAAAAATTATCATAATATATATTAAACAAAAAATAGACGAATAACCACCAACACAAACTACCCCATTTTTCTATTCCAAAACAACCCACACCAAGCAACGCATAAGACAAGATACACAAGCCACAACCTTTTCGAAAACGACAACTTCCCTAGAATTTTAAGGGATTGGAAAGGATCGCCTCCAACACAAAAACGAACCAGACAACAAACCTTCAATCACATCAGAATCACGGAGTACATAATCCCACACCAGGATCCACCAATACAACCATTCACCACCACACACACTACCCACACCTACCGATCAAAGTGCGCGCAGAAATCCTCAATTACCCCACCTACCTACACAAAACCAGACCAAAATTTTAACCCCCACCAACAGAAGAAATAACAAACAAAACTCTCTTAAGCCGCTCACAATTAAAACAACACAATCACACAAACCACCAAACTCAACAAAACATACCATCCACAAACAACAAACAGGACCACCCCGCGGCCCCCCAGCCGGGCCCCACCCATATAATGGGCACGGCAGACGGTAGAGGCCTGCCCCAGCAGTACTGAGTGAGAGCAATACAGCTTCACTAGCAGGCAGGAAGAGCGAGGATATACCACACTAGCTGAGGCTACCAGAACCGTGTTAAGAATTAAGCTGGATGCCACAAATTATTGCAGTAGGATAAAGTAAGTCAGCTAATTAAAGCAACGGGTAGACTAGAAATTAGG
>OX104060.1:757771-784762 GCA_944474145.2 Dicrocoelium dendriticum
AGTCGCAACACAACCACACAGATTAGTGCCTAAATACAACAAGGAAATGCTTACTGCTGTAGAAACATTGCTCTCGGACCTCAGTAGCGTAGTGTAACGGGCGTCAGCTGTGAACTACTATACTCCAAGTTCCACCCAATCTCAAGCAATCTCCACCTGATGGGTCCAAAACACGACGAAACCTCAGTCGTTGTGTGCTAGTGTTAGGAAGAGCAACACCTAACAATTTCCATTCAGGAAACGTTCTTCACAATCGGAGTGACCGAGATTTACCTCAAGATGAACGGAGGTCTCAAAAAGGTAGCGATTTGCATTCCAACCACACAGCGTGTTCTCTAAATTTAACTTTAAATGGCTTTTCGCTGTGCTAAGCGTTGCTTGCGAAACTTAGTAGCGTAGTGTCCCATGCGTCATGCAATAATTCTTAAGGCCTAAGTTTCACCCCATTTCATGATACTTTTTCCATATTAGGTGTCAGAACTGGTACACACGGCGATCATAATGTGCCAGTGTAGACAAGAGAAACATAAAACATATTATTTTGCATTAAGTCCTCTTGCTCAAAACGACCAAATCTTACCTACACTTGGAACCGATGTCCTAAGAGCGGTTGCGGGCCGCAACGCATCCACACAGCGTTTTCACAATGTTTAACTTTAAACTGCTTGCTACTGTGCCAACAGTTTCTCGCGAATTTTAGAAGCATAGTGTTTGGGTGTCCGTCGTGGGCTACTACAAACTAAGTTCCACCACAGCTGAGTTAACTTCCTTGATTAGCTCTTAACCAGGAACAAAACGCGGTCTTGGTGTGCTAGTGTAACCAAAAGCAACACCCAAAAGTTTCCATTACGAATGCGGTCCTCGCGATCAAAATGACTTAGGTTTAGGTTGACTTGAACGTGGGTCCCAATAGAGATCGGGCTTCGCAACCCAACCACAAGTGTGTTCCCAAATTCAACTTTGAGTTGCATTCCGATTTTGCAAGCATTGTACGCGAATCTTAGAAGCATGGTGTCTTGGGTGCCAGCTGTAAACTACTACTATTCAAATTTCATCCCAGCTCAGTTACCTTCAACTGATGACTCCAAACCAGGAGGAAAACGCAGTTTAGGTGTGATATTTTTCTAGGAAAAGTGACATCCGAATTTTTCTCTTCCGTATATGTTTCTTTTTATCGGAATGACCGAGGTTTACCTCAACGTAAACCGAGGTCTCAATAGAGGTTACGAGTCGCAATCCGACCACAAAGAGTGTTCCCTAAATTAAGCCTCTTATGAATACATTTTGTCTAGCAGCTCTTGCGGATTTCAAAAGCATAATGTCCTTTGCGTCAGCCTTGAAATACTAGGCTCTGATTTACAGCACAGCTATGATTAACACCAACTGATAAGTCCAAATAGAACAAACGGCTGTCGTGCAGTGCCAGTGTCGAGAGGAGCAACACGCAAAATTTTCCTTCACATATACAGTCCTCATGATCAGAATGATCGAGTTTAACCTCAACCTGAACCGATTACTTACTAGAGGATGCGAGTCGCAAATTAACCACACAGCGTGTATTCCAGATTAAATTCTAAATTGCGTTTCCCTGTACAGGAGTTGCTTGCTGATCTCAGTAGCATAGTTCGTCGGGTATCATTTGTTAACAACTAGGCTTTAGTTCTAACCGACCTTAGAACATCTCAACCTGATGAGTCCAAACCAGAACGAAACCGCGGTCGTGATGAACCAGTAGTTAGATGAGCAACACCGAGATATTTCAATCCTAGCTACGGTCTTTGCGATCAAAATAACCAAGGTTATTTGCGAAGAAAAACTGGTGTCTCAATAGTGGTTGCTATTTGAAACCCAGCTACACAGCGTATTCCCAATTTAACTTTGAAATGCAAGCGTTGCTCGCGAAGCTCCGTTGCACTAGTTTCTATACGTCCTTCGTAAAATATAGTTTTCAGTTGCATGCCAGATAATAATAGCGCCATCTGATGATTCCAAACCTAGAAGAAACAGTGGTCGTGGTGCGCTACTATTAAGAGAATTAACAACTAAATTTTTTTCAATAAAAATACGGTCCTGCCGATCCAAATGACCAAGGTTCACCTTAAAGTGAACTATAGTCTCAAAAGAGTTTACTTGTCCCAATCCAATTACATAGCATGATCCCTAAATTCTGCTTCAAATTGCTTTTTCTGTGCCAAGATTTGCTCGCAGAACATAGAAGCATAACTTTTCAGGCGTTGACCATAAATTATAAAAGCCCACAGTTCCCCCAACTCAATCTACCTTCACCTGATAAGTCCAAACCAAGACAAAAACGCAGGCATGTGGAGCCAATGTTTAGAGGAGCAACACCAACATATTTCTATCCTAGATACGGTCTTTGCGGTCGGAATTAACAAGGGTTACCTCAAAGAGAACCGAGGTTTCAATAGAGGTTGCGTTTCGCAACTCAACTACACAGAGGCTTCCTTATATTTAAGCACGAACTGCCTTTCGCTGTGCCATATGATTCAAGCAGACCTCATTAGCATTGTGTCCTAGACGTCAGCCGTGAACCATTAAGCTCTGAGTTCCAACCCAGCTCAAGCTATCTTCACCTGATGAGTCCAATAGCGGAAGAAACAGCCATCGCGCTGTGTAGCGTTGGGAGGAACAGCACACAAATAGTTATAATCCGGATTCGCTCCTGGCGTTTGGAATTAAAACGGTTTATCTTGAAGTTATCAGAGATTTTAAAAAAGGAGGCGAGCTGCAACACAGTCACAAAGCGAGTTTCTTACATACAACTTTGATATGCTTACCGTTGTTCCAAGCGTTTCTCGCGGATCTCAGTGGCAAAGATTTTCAGGCGTCAGTAATGACTTACGGGGCTCTGTTACAAACTAGCTCAGGCCATCTCGAATTGATGGGTCCAAACAAGGACGAAACAGCGACCGTAGTGTGCCAGGGTTGAGAGGAGCAACGCCCAAGTATTCCCATTTCGGATACGGTCCTCGCAATCGAAATGACCAAGGTTTACTTAAAGGTGAACGTAGTCCGCTATAAAGGTTACAAGTCGCAACCCAACTACGCTGCGCGTTTCCTGAAGTGAACTACAAACTGCTTTCCCCTTGTCATGCGTTACTCACGTATATCGGTAGTATAGTGTCCAGGGCATCAGTCGTGTAATACTAGGCTCCTATTTCCAACCCAACTCAGGCTTACACCGCCTGATAATTTAATAATAGCAGGAAACCGCAATCGTGATGTGCCAGTGAGGAAAGTAGCAAAACTCAAGTATTGCATTCCTGAGACGGTCCTCGCAATCGGAGTGACCGAGATTTGTCTCAACGTGAACCAAATATTTAATAGATGCTACGAGTCGCAACCCAACCACACGGCGTGTTTTTTAAATTTGCCGTTTTCTGGTTTTTGTTTTGCCTTGTGTCTCTCGCGGGTCTCAGATGCATGGTGTCCTTTGCTTCAGTCATTAAATACTAGGCTCTGATTTCAACCCCATCTGTGATTAACACCACCTGATGAATCCAATCAAGAAAAAAGTCGGTCGTGCGTCTCCAGGGTTGGGACAAGTAACAGTTAAAGGTTTCCATTCCTAATAGGGTCCTCGAGATCGGATTGACCATGGACAATATTTCAGATGCAAACTAGTCAATGTCATTCCACCGGTCGGCAGTTTTCCAGGCCATGTTTGTTTTCGCCTGTCAAGCGTTCTCCCTACAAAAAGCCACAAAGGTCTGTTTTACAACACCGTGCCTTAGTGGATGTGACTCGCCACTCAGTAAAATCATTGTTCTAACCACGCAATGGAAATGTGATCGGTACCACATTTCACAAATTCTGTGTATATATTTGCTCTCCTACGACTACGTCTACGTATTTGATCAGCGACGTGCCACTATTCTTAAACTATTTTGCAGCTTTGTCCACAAGCATCACTCACCTGATCAGCACTGTGTACACAAACTAATCAGACGAGTTCCCCACCAACATACTCCACATTAATGAGATACTTATTATCCCTACATCTCGCATTCTGTGAGGATAGACTTCATTCAATCTTGGGGCCGTGTGGGCCCAACCACTGAGGGCATCTGTACTAAGTTTGCTCTTGGTCCTGATAACCATGCTTTCATATGCGATATTGCACCATGCTAATCATGCCCAAAAGGCTTGCCCCACTGTTACTGATTTATAAAATAAGGTTACCCAGGTTACTCTAACGGTTACCCTTGCTGAACGCAATCACTGTATGCTAAAAAGCATCAACTTATTGAAAAGCACTGCTTTGTTAAATTGAGATAATAAATACGAAATTTAGAGCAACACACTTAGCAATTACTAGCATAGCAAACTTTTCTTATGTGAGTGACCACAATAACACAAAAATAGAGTGGCTTCTCGTCTGTCTTTGCATACATAGGAAAACATCCCCAGATTCCCCCGGCAAGGGCGCATGAATAAGTGTGGCTTACACTCCCAGTACTACGGTACAAGTTAAAGGATCACTTGATTGATTGAGGTTCTTCGCAGTCAGCTTCCAATTCAGATAGTCGTGTCTTCGCCCAGGTAAGCACTAGACTGCAGTGTCAGCTTGTTGGGCATCGTCGGTAGTACGCATCGATCGGATCCATCATGATTCAAAACCAAATTCACCAGCCGCTTGAACCGCATGTCAGCAGCTACGGGGGCTAAGGGGCACAGCATCAGACCGTTATGGTTTACAAGCAATCTGCGATTTAGCGCAGCTTAATCACCATTGTCGTGCAAGTTACGAGTGTTTTAGAAGAGACGGTTGGCCCGAAAGACGAAGTCCACTAACACCAGCAATGTAGGACCTAGGATTTAGAAATGGTTAGTGCAAATTTAGTTGATGTACACATGAGTAGGGGACTTTGATATAATTAACTGAGGTCCTTCGCAATCAGCTTCTAACTCAGATAGTCGTCGACAAGCCTAGCTAAGCACTAGAATGCTGTTTAAGCCTGTTGGGCATTGCCAGTAATGCGCATCCATTGGAATCCTCAGAATTCGAAACCATGACTACCAGCGGCCTGAACCGCCAGTCAGCAGCTTATGTCCTGAGTCACGGCGGACAGCTTCGGACCGTCATTATTTACAAGCTAACTGGGATATAGCGCGCCTTATCCTCCACTGCCATGCAAGTTCCGAACGTTGCAGAGGACAGTGTTGGCCAGGCAATGTACTACGTTCACTAAAAGAAGCTATAAGCGACCATCTGTTTTGAAGGTGGCTGCGAACAACCTCAATTACTTTTATCATATTCCCTACTCAGTAGTGCATCAAATATATTCACCCTAACGTTACCCAATACCACATTGTACTTAGCTACTGTTAGTAGACGCCGTGGCTTTAAGGGGCAGTTCTGTCTTCTGCAAAGTTCGTGACTTGCATAGTAGTGAAGGATAAGACGCGCCATATCGCAGTTAGCTTTGAAAAATTGACGGTCCAAAGCTGACCCCGTGACCCAGTGGCATAAGCTGCTGACTTGCGGTTCAAGCCGCTGTTAGTTATGGGTTTGAATCCTGGTGGATCCGAATGACGCGCACTACCAACGATGCCTAACAGGCTGAAACTGCAGTCTAGTGCTTATCCAGGCATGTGGACGGCTATCTGATCTGGAAGCTTGTTGGAAACATCTTAGTTACTATTTTAAAAATTCCCTACTCATGAGTTATGCATTGTAGTAAAAGGTGCTAACTTATTAGTGTTTAATATTTACCCTACATATGTGCTTGAAAAGCACTTTTGATTTGAGTTGACTTGGTTGTTCATTTGAACTATTAATAGTTTAAATAGCAACCAGCGCTATCCGTGAAACGTACGATAAGACTGTCGTGTTATTAAACTCATTTAAGTCTTAGTGTGCAGCATGCCACCCATCAGTGAAGCTACCTACGTGCATTGGTTTACATGGGATTAAGTCTTTTGATGACAGGAAACTGTAACGTACAATAAGAACGTACCACTCCTTGTGGGCGTGTTAGCTTCCCCGGTACGGTATGTCGTTCGCAAACAGTTGCTTGCACGGGCAAGGATCTAGTGGGATCAGAGCGGGAAACTGACTACCTGCTGTGACAGGATGTTTGCAGCGCATTTCTCCGATAAGCTCTGTGAAAGGGATGCATTGGAGTATGCTCCAACTACTTATCGTGAATTTGAAGCATTTCGCTCCCTGAATCATATTAGACAACGTAAAGAGAAGACGGAGGTTACAATATGATATCGGAAAATACTCTATCTATCTACATTTCAAACGGATAATCAATGTTACCCGGCCGTCTCTAATAAGTTGTCGATATTTAGCCAAAAAGAAGACTCTGCATACACTAAGACAATACAAATATTTCCTAGTTGTCTGAATATTATTATTTTATCTAAATAAGAATGAACTTCTTAATATGTAATATCAAAACTCTTTTCCTACCACCTACACTCCCATCTAATCAAGACCGACTTCTCCTTTGCAGCATTGTTTTTGTGATAATCTACCCCCTTCAATCTCCGCGCGGTCGTCGTTGTCCGCAGTGCATTTCCACCAAGTTTTGCTTGGCTTATTATCAAAAGACTGTGAAGTTTAGTATGCATTTGATTCCTCATAACTTATATTCTTCCTTTATTTCAACGTTGACCACAAGTAGGCTGATCTCTTGAGGTGAAGGATTACAACTTCCAAGCTACAATTAGTTATACCCATGCAAAGCATACTGCCACTGACGCACTGGCAAATAACAAAACGTGCCATACTTTAATGATCCGCATGATGAAACGGGCTGAGTCCAGTTTGCTCACAAATCAGGCATAAAACAGCAACAATAATAAGTAATGTGAAAGAGGTGTTGGCTTACGCGCCATTGTGCTACACCGGTCCGCAACCAGTTGGAGCATGGAATTGCGGCTAAAACCCATCGAGGGATTAACCCACATGGAAGCATGTCCCCTGGTGATGCTTCCATAGATAGCCGCGTTACTTCACCTGCACATTTTGCTAGCGCTGCATTTGTTCCTGGTCTCAGTTTCTTACTCTGTCTGACACTAACAAACAGCCATTCAATTCAGTAACCAATTGGGGAACCGTTGAATAAAAGGTGCGTTCCTTTATATAATGCCTTTGTGATGTACAAATTGGTTGCACCACTCAGTTAGATTGTCTTGCACCATCGCGGAATAAAACGCTTACTTTTTATATTATTGAGTATGTATGTAGATCATGTGCGCTTTGATTTTATAAAAAGGATCGACATCAAAAAATCCCTTGTGAACGGAAATCAGTTGTTTGAATGTTGAATCTGTAAACACATGGAGTCATGGACAACCATGATAGCATAATTATCTAAAAAGTGTTATGATCACCAAGGAAAATTAAGCTTGAGGTTTAGCTTTTTGTGCGCAAAAATCAGCGCGGTTGCGATTAATGACTACGGAATCCGCGCGCTTAAGTACTTTGGGGTTTAGTTTGTGTGAAATATTCGTAGACGCAAAGGCTTGGTCAACCTGTTAACCAGTGCTTGGTAAGTATTTAGCAATCAACGAGGATGTCATCCTAAAGCCCAAATTCTGCCCCTGTTTTCGACCTATCATAGCAGCATCAACGCAGTCCTGAATGAGTTCCCGACGCGTTTACGCAGCCACTGTCCCCTTCCGCCAAAGTAAGTGCTTCTTGATGTCTCTAGTAGTATAGTTTGGCCAAATGCCCACTCAGTAAGCTTTATCGGAGATTAAAATTAGATCACCCAACGTCAATGTCCGACGTTTTACATATCACCTTTTCTTCAACTTCCCAAAGGGCTCGCGCGCCTACTCGCGAAGTGCATCCCATCATGTGGAGTTTAAAAATATTTTAAAGGTTTCAGTGCTTCGAACTTTTAGCGAGAGACTAAATCAAGTCATCAAACGAAACCGGCAAATGTGCCTGCAAAGAGTTTGTGCGCCGCCAAATTATTCGCAGGCTGCTAATTTTCATAAATCAGCACCGATTCCATTTCCCGAGTCAAAAAATTTTGCTGGCGCTTAGATTCCACTGGTC
Organism: Dicrocoelium dendriticum; assembly: GCA_944474145.2. Classification (NCBI taxonomy): domain Eukaryota; kingdom Metazoa; phylum Platyhelminthes; class Trematoda; order Plagiorchiida; family Dicrocoeliidae; genus Dicrocoelium; species Dicrocoelium dendriticum. The sequence goes on from OX104060.1 coordinate 765,813, forward strand.
GATTTTTCAAGTCGTCTATCTGATTACGATGCATGAGCACCCGAGGATTGCGTTTATTTATCTCTGGAACAAACGATTGTTTGCCTGCCTGAAGTTGATACAAAAGTTTTTATGAGTGCACTGCAAGTCCTTTACCTTGCGCTCGCTTTCAGCTTGATCCGGTTGTTGGGCCATCATAACTTTATTAGTGTCTGACTTAAAGCGGTTTTCCTCGGCACTGCCTGACATAACGATGCGAGAACTACTGCAGTCGGTAAACTTCATCTTACACCTTCTTTCTAAGAAAGTCGACATTTTGTTCGACTCAATACTTATATGGTTGATGCTCGCAAGTTCACGGTTCCTCACATCTACTAGACTTAGCCGCATCCACCCAAATAGCAAATGGTTCGGTTGTATACTAGTGCCGCTGTTCCAGGACAAAGTGCGCTTCCGGGGCGTTTAAGAACAGTAGAAACCCGATGCTCCAATCTTTTACATTCAGCCGGTCTACCTCCGTAAGATGGCTCAAACATTAACGTTAATCACGGGTAGAAAGTACTCGCCGCTCATTGGCACATACTTCATCGACCATACCTGGCCCACTCTGACAGTTCCACAGCATCCATAGGTCACATTTCCAGCTCTGTTACTATCGAAGCTTGACTTCATTCGTAGAAAAGTATTGAGACTCTTAAAGGTAATGTTTTGGTGTCTTACTTCAAATCCTTTAGCAACTGTGCATCAAGGAGCGATGAATCCGCCCTTAAATCTAGGCAAGCGTTGGTTACTATGATGCTGTCGATAGCTTGTATTTATACTGAAAGGAACCGGAGGGCCGCCCGGTTAGCAGAGGTGCTAATTTAATTAACTGCAGCGCGTTGCAAGGTGGCAGCGCTCAACCTCGACTAATGCAATAGGGTGAGGTGAACAGCAGGACAGTCGTTACATGCACACGTGGTCCTTGATACACAGTCAGTAGCGAAGTGGTCGTCTTAAGGCAACAGTCACGCAGGTTATTGGTGGACAGTGCAGTGGCCCGTTGTGTGACATCTAACGAGCGAAACTGTGGACTATGATCCAGATAATGCTCGATAGAGCTAATTACACAAGATTTCGCGTATCTCCGACTTGGCACCACTGCTCCTTGTAGATCGACCTTAAGTGTGCACGCACCACGTGAATCAAGCCGTTCCATTTCTGAGGGGTATTCAAGTCTCTTATAGTTCTTCCCCAAGTTCATCAATGGGTAGCCGCTATTTCTGCAAAATTACGGATGCGTACAGATCAGTGAAGGTCGGTTCTCTGGAGGCGCGCACTACTTCTGTCATTCTCTTACACAATTCTTGCTTCACAGTAAACGGTAACCGCTTGAAAACAGCATAAATTGCTACCGCTTCGTAGTTGAACTGACTTAAAGTAGATATGCATGCTATCATCTGACCAGCTAACTTGTTAAGGACATCCACAGCATAAAGGTTTGTAATCTGTCCTTCAAACGGTTGGGCATAAGCAATAAGGCGTAGATGACCAAATCGATTCCTAAACGTACCCAGAGCATCCCTGTCACACTCATCTTGTTCCAAATTAGAAAACCGTTACTTCCTTCCCTGGCATTCTCTTCACATTAGTACAGCAATTAGGATAAAACACTGCAAGTACATCGGTAAAGCTCAGGATGTTAACTTGAAACTTGAGAAATGCCAGTAATTCTTTGGGGCACCACGAAGTCGGGCAACCTTATGTTTCGGAAGCCAAGTAGTGCATTCAGTCACGTGACGTACTTTGAATTTTTTGCTGAAGTGGACCAATAGTTCCTGTGTAAATACACCGCGCCGGAAGGTGGAACATGTGCACTAACGGAAAATATAACACCAAGCTGAGTAGGTGTGCGGTTACTTCAATCTTGCTAGGTAAAGCCACAATGCTATTATCGCCTGCGGTTCCATCGTCGACCAAGGTGAACCCAGCCTGGTTGCCAGACTTACATAAGTTGAGATATTGACTGTTGTTCCCCGTCAGCTTAGCCTTCGGTAAAATTGCTTATAACTTGCAAATAAGCATTGCTGCGGCAGCTAAACGATCAATAACAGGTACATTGAAACCGGACGAAACATCAGAGGTAGGCAGATTAGCATCAGGAGTAAACACTGTACATCCACTAGTTATGTGTGAGTGCCAGTAGATGAAATATTGCACGCTATAAACCGTCTCACGCACGGCTTTATTCCCAGGACAAAATAAACGAACCTCGATGTATCGTTAATCGTAGTGATTTTTATTTTGCAGTAGATTTAGATTTACCTATTTTACCTACATCAAGATTTGTAGTTAGCCTCAATTTTACTAAACCATGAGCTGATACAATCTCAGCAGTCTGTGTTACTGGCCAGCGGTAAACGGGGACCAGGGGTAAATTGAGGGTATCGGTGCGATGGAAAGCAGCGTTCAGCACCTCAAAGGTGAAGTGCTTGATTATGAGCCACAAGCACGGTGCTTCCGTTAACCGCAATGATGTGAACAAGCAAATGTCACGGTCGTGCTTTACAGTCCGCTTGGCTGTGTACGAAACGGAAACGATGCTATATATATGTGTTAAGGCTCAGTACAAGAGGGATAAATTTACAAAGGGGAAATTCACACCCGTGCAATCCCGAAGCTCGGGTGTTTCTGTGACAACTACCATCCAAATAGTCTCGTTTTTAAAGCTAGGTAACTCTGGTTGGTCAGCAGTGATGACATCAAAGTTCTTCATAGTACGGCAGATTTTTCTGGCTGGCTACACCCAACTTCTCTTTCTTTAGTTACTGCAATTTTGGTGGAAGAACAGCGTTGATTTCAATCGTGTTCTTGGTCGAACTTGTGATTGCGTGTCACAATCCATCCATACAGCTTGTATTTAAAGTGACCATCGAAATCCATCATTAACCGTTATGCTTAGCGTAGCCCTGTGTGACCCGTTAGCTTAGGGTTAGCGTAACGACTAGTAGTTCCTTTGTACCGGTTCAGATGCGTTGTGTCTTTAACCGATGGGGTAAAATTACATCGAAGCGCCTCATAGTAGTGCAGTGTTGTTCTGCGGGCAAACTCAACTTTATAACTGCTTCAGATGAGGTCCGCCTATTCGAATACCTAAAGTAACTGCATTCGGATCCGCGGTCAACGTTGCGGTTGCTTGCCTTAATTTATCCCCAAAACGTGTGCTTTAAAACGACCCACATAATTCACAATTAACCGTTGTGGTAAACGTTGCACGTCGTGACCCGTTCACCTGAGTTTAGCGGTCGCAAGTAACATCACAATTATGCTGGTCGTAACCTTATGAAAATTCCTCAGTCTCCACCGGTACCAACTTCTTTTTCATTCTATCCGGTAGGTACGATCATGACGTGCATCTTGCTTACTTAGGTGTCTCCGAACTTATTGCTTTCGGGATTTTGTCCGCTATAGAAAGAGCCCTAAGGTATTTATTCCCGCCATATTTTGGGACCAAGCAATATACGCGTCATTTACCGCACGCACACAACTTAAAGAGCAACGGTAAGGTCAATAGTTGGACTGTCAAACAATTAATCACGCAAAACTATTTGTCTCCATCATGCTTCTCCCAAGTTCACAGAAATCACGGAAAACTAGGGCTTCAAATCATGTAGTCACCGGGTGCAACCAGCGTGTCCAAAAGCTTGGATGCACTAATGTCCCAGAAGCAGAATCCAATGCCAATACGGGAAGGTTGACAAACCAGCAAAGTCAGTGGAGTTTCTTCGGTACGGCGATCGGTGTCCATGCTGATCTTATGATAATAAAACGCATCTTGTTTCGCCCAAATTCAATGCACCACGTCGAATTTTAATTACACTGGGTAACACTAAACTCTCTGAATGATACCGTTGCAGCTTTACATTCGCAAGAGCGACTCCGCAAAGCCTCAATTGTAGTACGTATACTACCCCGAATCCCGCGAAGCGAATGTTCAGCAGGTAGAACTAATAGAATACGAAACACAAATATCCGTATATACACCCTGTGATTGTTCACGGTTTATTTGTGCTTACAGATTCTTCTCCCGACGATACACAGGTACACGACCGGGGCCATGGCACTACATCCGTGGGGCTCCGTTTTAAGAAACTATCGTCCCTATCTAAATAAATAAATAAACAAATAGTTTATTCTCGAATTTGTCGAGACACACCAAGCAATGCATGATCAATGATCCTTTTATCAGCAAACTACAAGTTGTGCGGTCCCAAGATCTAGAACCTAGTGTTAAGTCTAACCTAACAGTACAAATTTCATAAGAGTATTGGACCAAAACCGATAGCAAGTTCGCAAGAGAAATACGTCTGAATACAGCAGGAACAAAAGCACGGAATACTGACAAACCAGTAGGAATGAAAATGGCAACAAAACATCAACTGTACGGCCTAACTAACTGACGGTTTCAACAATAGCCATTAGCAGCTGAGGTGCACAGCAGAGCACGAGCAATTATAATGATTCGAAGCATCTAATAATAGAATCTATACCAACTTCTTCTAATAAGCCTGAAACCAATCCAAACAATGATTGTCTACCTACTCTTCATGCGTCATCGTAAACTCACCTGTTACATTATCACAACTACCATACTTTTTCCACGGCGCTCGGTTCGAAATACATCGCTCCGCACCCAGGCTAGTTTGCTCAGGTTTTCTGCATCATATGTAGTCAAAGTTTTCTTCAGTTTTCGATAGGTACCTTTTGTTATTCTGAATTATCCAGTAATATATTTTAGGCCGTTTTCGGCAACAGTTCTGTTGTTCTATACTACCGTGATTCAAGTCCTTCCAAGTCGTGTTTTGCTCGTTTCCTCGTCAGGCCAGCTTACCCAGTTCGTTGCTTTCTTAAAGTCGTTTTATCACATACATGTGTTTGTAATTCACACATACGTGATTGGGAATTAGTTCAGCATAAATACCTGTACAAGATTATTATAATTCCTGTTATCTTACAGTAAGCTACATTAGTCGTATCGATTGGTGCATACTTTTGAAATCGCAAAGTAGACAACTTGTAGTATTTCCTCCAAAGTCGTTGGACATCGAACGAATGCGAGTACGTGCACTTTGTGCACCGTAAATTTCATTTGTCGCATATTAGTATGTCTGTGGACAACTTCGAGTAATAAGTAACTCAGCGTGATTTTTGAGGACAATTTGTTAGCAATGCCAGTCTTAACTTGGGCAGAATTGGGACGAAAAGCCTGACAAGCGGATCAGTAAAGCAAAGTGCGCTAAAACGCGAGGCTCGATTTGTTAGGCACCACAATCAGAGAAACAGCCAACGCCTAGTACGACAGCAAATTTATCCTGGAGCAACGTGCAGACGCTCCGACAGTCCCGGCTTCAAGACCTGTGATTTCTTCACTTGGCACAAAAGCTCTAACTTGCAATAAGCAAATTAGTGATAACAAATTGAGAAAGCAAATTGTGAAGAAAACAAGAAAATTGTATAGCGACCTGAGGCGCCGCAGCCTCATAGTCTTTCATGCACTTGAATCCTGTGTTTTCAATCCTCAGGTGCGCCATGAACATGAAGTAATTCCTGCAAACTCTGCCTAATAGACTGTCATAAGTTTCTGAGGGCGGACTGAAAGTGTAACAGATTTTTTCGCATCGGAAAGAGAATCGAGGGCAAATTTCGATCTATGAAGGTAACTTTGTCGAAGAGGCAAGTAATAATTTTATATTTTCTCGACTTTGTAACCTGTAAGACCTAAAGATCCGCGTGCGAAATGACTTAGTCCCAGCAGACTGAGAGAAACTGAGGTATGAGATGATTGAAATAACGCGACGCAAGGACGACCTGGAAACAAATTCCCGTGTTGTAACTTTTCAAATAGTCACCCGGATTCCTTCGCGAACCTGGATCAGCAGGTTTCTGATGCTTCCGGCGCGCATAGCATTTCCGACCGCAGGCTGCGCTTAGCGTATACCAACCTCTGCAGCCTACAAAACACACGCGATTGCTGTACTACTTGACAATTTCTCAGCGGATACGCATTACTGAGAAAATGTTAAATTCTGACGTAACTGCCCAAGAAGTGGAAGTCAGAGACTACTCGTGCTTCTGCTGTGATAGATCAACAAATAATTAACGGAGGGTTCTGGTTTACATAAGGTCTGCCTCGTTTGAGAGACTAGTGACCACCTATCCAAGCGCCGCTTATTTGTACTCTGTTATGTTGTGGGAGTCAGTTCAGACGATGCGGGATGCTTGTAGGCGTGGTATAATCCAATGCACTGAGCCGCTGCTTGGACTGGTTGCTGCATGTCCTCAACCACTTGAGTCGTTTGCTGCTCGCACTCATAGGCGATTTCAACTTACCTCGAATACAGTGGCTTGAAGCTGAACTTTCCCCAGCCATTGTGAAGCCGAGAGAAATTTACGGATTATAATTTGGAAATCAGGGCCACACAGCACATCAAACAACCGAAACGCATAACTGCGCGCACGACTCCAGCTAGCTTAGACCTGATTTTGCCCAGCTATGGGCAACGTATGCATGACATTAAAGTCCTGGAGCCCCGGGAAGCGAGTGGCCACTCGATGATTACAACCAGCTTGAAACCGCCGCTGCAGTATTCTCCCTCGCTGAAGCCAGCCTCAAACTAATGAAAGGCGGAATTTAATGGCCTCATTCGAGCAGCGAGGCAGCTGGACTAGGCATTACCAAAGGATTCAACTATTATAACCTGTTGGAGTCTCATTACACGGAAGTACCATTGTTGTTCGCTCGAAGTGTACCACTTAAGTATCAAAAATGTGGGCCAGACAAACCACATTGGCTTGACAAGGAGTACAGCAACCTGACCCGATGATGACGATGACTATGCAACGAATACGTGTTAGCTGCTTCTGCTGAGGAGTACAAGGCGTATAAGCTACAGCGGAAGGTCTAAAACAACGTAAGAACAAAATACGCAGACGTTTCCGAGAGTAGCCTGCTACCGCCGCAAAAACTGCTCCAAAGACGTTTTTTGCCTATGTAAAACGGAGCCTGAGGCATGCAGGCAATGTACCAGTATTGGGTGGTTCAGGTGGACAGCCACTTGCCTCGAACACAGATCGAGCGTCCACATTGACGGCGCAGTTCGCCTCGGTAGTTGCAAGTGACCTGGTGTCTGTAACGAGTTCGACGAGTACCGCTCCTGCCGAACTAGGCAGCCTGGATTGCAGCATTGGATGTGCTCAAGGTTCCGGCAAGTCTTGACGGGACAAAGCCTGCTAGGCCAGATGGAATCCACCTACTGATCTTCAAGTCCCCATCGACAAGCATCTCGCCTTCTGGACTAATTTGCTCAACAGATCACTATCTACTGCTCTATTACCGGGCGACTGGGAATACTCGGTCATAAGGACAATAACGAAAGGTGGAAATCCAAGGAAGGCAAATAACTACTGGACGATCTGCCTAATTGCTCTTTGGCCAAAGACGCTTAAGAACATCTTGCAGAAGAGCCTTCTGTAGCTTCTCGAGCTGAAAAGTCTATATACGCCCGCACAGCACGGTTTCGTGAAAGGTCGCTGTTGACGAGGCACGAATAGTTACAAGCGCTGAAACAATTGTCTTCAGTAAGGCTTTTAGCAAGGTACGCCATGCAGTGCTTCTAGACAAGCTGTTGGTTTGCGGTATTGACGGCTCAATGCGCCGGAGGCTCAAGAATTTCCTTGTGGCTCGAAATTAGAGGGTCCAGGTGAAAAACCATTTGTTCGACTGTTATCTCTTGAGAAGTGGCGTGCTCGAAGGCAAAATAGTGAGGCCGATTTTGTTTTTGAGCCATGTAAACGCTATACCACAGCTACCCTTAACACTTGTGTTTTGTTCGCGTAGGAAGTGAAGGTGTGGAGAGTAATCCGTGCACCATTTGACTTGGACCTGCTTCAGCAGGACTTCGACCGGATCTCCACTTTGACTACAGAAGTCCAGCTTCCGAACAACCCTTTCGAGTTGCAGTTAATGTGGCTCAGTAACTGTAAGCACCGTTGAAGCTACACATTGGCCAGTCATCTATTGCATCCGGCGCCTTTGGTGCGAGACCGCGGTGTACTTTCAAGCTGCGACCAAAGACAATGAAAAATACGAATACGCTTTACCAAAACGGCTTTCGTATGCTATGGGCGCTTGGGCACGACTTCAGTACTTAGTTTAAAAGGATTGTTACTCGCTTTTTCGTCTCAGCTATTTGAGTAAAGCTAAAGTATGGATCGCACTCATACCATCCTATCGCCCAGCGCAAAGTAAAAAAATCGATTAAGTGCAGCAAATAGCCATTAGGCTGATTCTCAGTCTGCGAGGTGTACCGTACGATAACAGTTGTAAAAGAATTAGAGCTGTACACCCTAGCTCATCGTTGACCGTGATTTACCCTGCTCATGTCGCACTGTATATTACATTTGAGTGATTTCCGAATGTTGAGGCCGCCGCTTCAACTGCGCACCCCAAACAGCGTTGAAGGACACCGCTACAAGCTTGCCGCACCGGATTTAAAGCGGGTCGCTCATCAAAACTGTTACGAACGCAGAGTGGTGAATGTATGGAATGTCTCGCCGCAGCATATAGTTAAGGCAAATCCGGTGTCAGATATTAAGATGTTCCTGAATAAACACTTTGCCGACATAAAACATATCGGGCGCACCACAGCATAACAGGTCTTTGTCCCTAGGTGATATCAGATGCATCTACAACGAGAAATATCTATCTGCTGTGTCCAACCAATACGCAGTACTCATACATGCACACATATGCCTAAGACCAACTCGGCAAATTATCTGAATTGGGACTTCGACACGTGTCAGCCGATTTGAACCTCGAGCTACCACGGGAAAATGGTTGCGCAGTGATAACTGATGACAAAAGTCACGCTAACTGGTAACTTTGTTGTCCGGAATGATCGAGCAAGCAACCACCATCACAAACCAATACACAATTAGGAAACCCATCTGCGCTTCTCCTTTTTTGAAGCTTACGGCTGAGCAAGAAAAACCTTGGTCTTGTAGTTGTTGTTTACCGCCCACCATGTCTACACCTAAGATGGGCTGCAACTTGGTGGCTACATTACGGCAGGTGATAAACATGTAGTACATTCACCTTTGGGTCTCTGGCGATTTCAGCTTACCTACCCAGAATCCCAGGCCACACATGTAAAGAAATTCAACGCAGACTTGTAAGATCCTTATTCAGCCCTACCGCTTTATAGCCAAATCACTTCGTTCGCCAGGTTCAGTGGAAATAACATGCCATCCATACAGCACTAGGTCTTCATTAATAAAGAAAGCAATATAGAGAGAGCGACAATAGCGAATACCCTAGGATGCATTGATCATGTAAATTTTATTCCATGCACACTTGCTATGCTGTATATCCTGGGGACCGAACGTAAACGATGTTAGTCATGAACAGTTACTACACCTTAACCCGACTTCTTTTAATGTGGATGCACAAAGGTAGTAGTCGTTTGGACCCAACTGCTCATGGGCTAGTGAATCTTCTGTCAGTTCTCTCATGAGTTATGGAGCCTATCATTGTCGCTGCACAAGTGTCTTATCTGGACGGCTGTGGCAACACTGCGCGGCAGCAACGCGGTTTCCGCCATAATCGGTCATGCTCCACTGACCTGTTGTTAGCACGAGGTAGCTGGATCAAAATTTGAATAATGCTGCAGGAGATGTTGTTGCTGACCGTGAGTCCTCTAGTAAATTCCAGCGGTTGCAACGTCTTATCCTACTCTACGAACTTCAGTTATGTTACATTGAGCATTCACTTTTCGGGTTTATCCGCAACTTTCTCTTCCACAGGCGCCTGTAGGTGAAAGTATGTAAATCCGTGTCAGACTCAATTAATGTAAAATGCAATGGGCCGCAGGGTTTAATACTACGCCCTATCTATTCATGCTCTGCATAAACAAACTAGTAAGCCAAAGGAACACAACTTGTTTTACTCTACGTTAATAATATCAACGTTTATGAAGCAATCAGTTCTTCAGAATACAGTGTCCGGCTTCAAAACAACAGTGGCAGGATTTACGGATGACCAGTCGAAAATTGCCTTATTTTCAATGTGGCCAAACGTCGCTTGCTATATAACAGCACCGAAGGGTTCACACATACATACTAATGAACAAGGATCTAAAACACCGGTATTTCGAAAAGAATCGCAAGTTGCTATTCTAGCATGATCATGGCTTCACGGCACTTCAAAAAATTATCGAAGGCAATCTAAATCGTGGGTCTTCTACGGATATCTTTCATGCATTTCTAATATTCTCACTTCCCGTAAATACTTGCCTCTCACTTAGACACACATGCAGAACATGCAATTTAAGCATGATGCACATGACCAAATCGTGGTCGCAGGAGGTTGGAGCTTTTGCAACATTGAGTGAAAATAAAATGTCAAGGGGCTGCGCCACATTGTATAGGAAAAGCGTCTAAGAGGACTTGGTGTTTTAAGTGAACGCTATTAGCACTTGGGTGGAGACCTACTCATGGTTACTCAAATTATAAACAACACAACTCAACCGTCCACTCATTAACTGGAGCTCAGCCACAAGATCAGATTGATATGTTGTCATCTCAGACAGGCAGAGCAATACAGTCGGTTGCAGTGTCAAAGCAACTTCTACTCGCTTCGTCCTTGTCTCACGTGGAATACCCACTCAGAAGCTGTTAACTTAGCCTACATCTTAGCCGTGCTCAAAGCACGTGTAGACAGTGCACTAAACCGTGCAGTAAACCGTGTAATAAGCCGTATCATGCTATCCAATTGACCCATGTGGTTGGCGGAATACGTTTCCGCATTTGCCTGCCAATGCGGCCTCCACGGGGCAGACGCAGAACGCATGCACCCACAGAGAGGCCAGTGGGGGTTGCGTTGCATTACACAAGGCTTCATTCTCACGCCTCACCATCATTGTAAAACCAAAGGAATACTACTGGGCGGCATGCGGATGGGAGCGACGTTTCAGCAAAGGACCTGGTCTACGCTCCTTCTACACGCAAAGCAGCCGCAGCGGTAGTAGCAGTAGCAGCAACAACGGCAGCAACAACAGCATTCCTCTCTATCTATGTTGGGAACCATGTCTAGCAGACGTACCCAAGGTGGTAGCTCGTTCATATACTGCTGCATACTGGATGGAACCCATCTTTAAGCCTAACACTTCCACGCCGATCGTTCACCCAGCCCCAGCTATGATTCACAGTCTTCTGGATCCAGCAGTCCAAGTGAAAGGGGTTATACCAGCAGGCAACTTGTCAACGTTCACATTAAGCCCCGTCACACCGGTGATATTAAAAAAACAACATATAAAGTAAAGGAAAGCAAACACCAAAACATGACAAAGAATATGCAGCATAATAACAGAATCGAACAAACGAAATAATATGGAATAATTTATATCCATATTAAATGGATCTAGCTTAAGTTTAAATGGGTTAAACCTGACTACAGGGAACAAAACTCATGTATGCGACATCAATCTCAGTATAAAACACAAACTTCCTGGGTACACAGCATCCCAAACACATATTATCCTACCACACAGAGAGGGTTTGTCTCAATCCACCCAGGCAGCGTGTACTTCAAAGTGGCCCTCAAAATTAATTATTAATCGTTGAGGCCAAGCGCCAACATTTGCCCTACATGATCCGGTGGCTCAGGGTTAGCGGGCAAAACTAAAATCTCAGTTTCCCAAGTTCGATGCTTGATACCTATATCTGATGAGACGAAATAACATAGAAACGTGTCACATTTGTCTAGAAGTTAAGAAGTTCTTAAAGAGTTCTTTTCGGCTAAGCATTTGCAGTTGAATACCAGGACAACTCTGGGATTCTATAATGACTCACTTCGTCTAGGTTAAGGTGCAAAACTGACGTATCTAATTCCGTACCCGCTACAGTCGCCTTTAATGATTTGACCTACGGGCAGCAAATTCTTCCTGCGCCGCGTGGCCTTGTGTCGCATGCATTTGTGTCGAAAGGTTACGAGAAACCTTTTTACGACCGCTTGACCAGTGCGCTCATCGAACAATCAGCATATAAGGAAATATGAAGCCAACCTAGTGGAAACGTTATAATAACCTCGAAGGTCGGAATAAGGTCTTTTGAATCAGTAATGGAGAAAAGATTTTCGCTAGGAACCGACTGAAACTCAGACGACTTCGTGCACCAGACGAAATTGCCGCAAAGAACAGCTTACGGATTGGTGACAATAACAGCTTTGGAGTCTCAGAAGAAATGGATGCTGCAGATCCCGAAAATTGGAAGAATATGATGGAATTGTGCAAGCATAGGAAAGATTCCTTGTTCCGTGCCGAAGCACGCGGTTATCTTATTGCAAGGGAACAAGTCAGTTGATTAGACACCCACGCATATTTCGTCTGCATGCTGGTTGGCTCTGACTAGCTTGCGCTGGACGGGGTTTGTTTAACTGATTCAAAGGAATAAGCGCATGTATGCAGAGGCGTCGTTACTTATGGAATTGACCTAGTTCATTCCTGTAAGATTTCCGCATGCTGGTTATTGTCTCATTTTTGATGAGCGTGCCAAGTCGAATATACTATTTGCCCTAAACGAAATGGACCTGCGGAACCAAGTATGCAAGATAATGTAGCCGGCTGGAATACCGTTGCAATTTGCAGTTCCTACTAGTCGCGAACATATATTATTCATTCATTGTGTACGTTAGCTATAGTTGCGAAAAACCTCATCTACTATGGCGCAACACATTAGAAAATAATGAGGAAATATGCAATAAATGCAACCCAGTTGAGCTAACGGGAACAGACGGCACCGTTCCCCTAAGCAACCAGCCGGCTACTATGCAAAAAATATTTTACGTACAAGTCACATTAGACTAAGAAGTAAGATTTTGGATAGAGGAGAATGCTAAGGGGAATGATATGGGACCAAGAAAATCACAGCACGAATGGCATTGAGGTAGACTCCTAGCCATCTTATCAAGTGTATCCAGCCAAACGTGCTCATCGTATTTGCACCCCAACCAGGGTTTCGAGACGCTCTAACCGAGGCCAATTTTGAAGTGGGTGCGTTCAGTCCTCCCGACCAAGCTAATGCTTAGCAGCCCCACCTATTTTGCTATACGGTTCTCGATCTCATCTTCAATCCCACTGGCGTGGATACAACTTCCCAGTTAGATGAAGTTTAGAAAGACTTCTATCTCATCCTTGCCAAGGGAGAGACAGTCCAGTTCAAGTTTAACGAAACGCCTTGCACTTCGAGGGTGCGATGCAAAGCCCGAAGTGACTGACAGCCAGTGCTAATCTGTCCAGATCCGCTTGGCAAGATTGTGAGAATGCAAGTATTAGCGCAGTAACATCAGCATAATCCAAGTCAACTACTTGCTCTCCTGCGATCCACAACTCCCAATTCGTGTCCTGCGAACGCGGTCTCCTTGACTTCCTCAATAGCGAAGGCATAGAGGAATGTTGACAGCGGGCATCTTTGCTTCATAGCGCTGGATATATTAAAGCGCGACGACAGCTGGCCGCAAGCCGTGACTCGGCCCTAGCTACTCGGGTATAAACTTTGGATAGTATTTACATATTATTTCGCCAACATTTCCTGACTAGACAGTCCATTACCTATCCTTTGAATCGGATGCATATTTGATTCCGAGAAACATAAAAACGGTAGGCTGCCAATATATATGTCGGTTCACCAAAAATTTATGCGAAGTGTAAATGTGACCAATGCAGCCAAGACGTTAATGAAACCAGGCTTGCTCCTTGCAAATAAAGCATTCACGTATGCCACTCGGTTTGTGAATGAACAACCTAGGCAAGCAAAAGGAAAGTGATGGAGACCAGACTGATTCCGCTAGGTTGCTTTAATCTAAACGCGTGCTTCCCTTTAAAGTTGGGACTATGACGGAACGGCTCGTCAGTTGGAACAATATGCTGCTTCCAAAGTTTCACTATTAACTCGTAGAAATAATCCACAAGAGCAGGTCCCTGAATTTGACTTAAACTGGAGAAAGATCATCTTTTCCCGCGGCATTATTTAACTTTGACATTCCGATCTATCGTTTGACTTCTGAGCAAGATGGCGGATCCAGTTGGACATCTCAGAGGGCAGGGCGATCAGTAACCGTAGAGAATTCCGATAGTTCCAACCGATTAAATTGCCGTTCAAGTGCGCAGCCTAACGCACTAAGCTTTTTGACAATTTGTGGTTAAGCTGTCCACTCTCGTCATGGATATTTTCACTAACACCAGGTCCTTTAATGCCCGTTTCCCATATCAGACGGGAAAAACTTTCAATGGTTTTCAACGGCAGCGGCAATTTCCATCTATTATGCTCGATGAGACTACCAGCATTTTCGGTCTCTCTTCAGGCTAGAACGGAGTTTTCCCGGAGTGACTCATCGTAGTTGCTACCAGCCGGAATGTGCTGGCGAGAACCGATAAGTTCCAGAGACTGCAAATGGACCCAATGACCATGTTGGCGATCAGGCTCATCACATAAGAATTTGCCTGCTGCATGCTACATGAGAAAAGTTCAACTTGCACGCCAGCGTACCTTGATAGGCATTCAGAGCAGCTGGCTTCCTTAGTTGGCTGGTGTTAATGTGCTCACAACGTTGTCGTGGGCGTCCACCAAACCGCATCCGCGTTTCTGCATGTTGGTTGTCTACATATGTGCTCCAAATAGAGCGACAGTTCTGAACACCACCTCTCCAGCGGCAACTGATCGCATCTGTGATCGATGTGCGTCTATGGCTCGCTCGAGGCTGTAGGCGCTAAGTCACCCTATAGCGGGCGCTACTTCCCAAATTAGTGCTCGCAAGAAATAAGCAAGCACCTTCATGCAAATAAAGTAACCGCTCACCGGTGCCATTATGAAAGTCTACACCTTGTTGGCCGCCCAGCTGCAGTTCAACAGTAGATAATTTTTTAATTTGAGCTTTCAAATTCCTAGCCAGCACTATAACGTCTGAGCTTCTTCTGTGACAAAGGAGCTCGATCCGTTGTTGATAGATGTTCTCTTCTACCGAATCATCGCTAGGATTTGTGGGCTCATAGGCAGTGTTGACGATTAAACGCCTGTTAGTCCCGAGCGACTTTGAAGCTGTGAACGAACCAGCCAATCGGAACGCACGGATGCGCCTACTTATTAGGATCCAATCAACAAGAGCAGCTACAGCATGGAGCACAGGGCATTACCAACACCGGCTGGACGAATGCTCGAAGCTACATTGTCACCGGATAGGCGCAATGAGGAAGTGCTGCTGGTGTCAATTGAAGGGGATCACCAAGTGAGCACAGAGCACGTGTCTTGCAGACGGGTCTCCGGTAAGCAGCGGATATCCATAGAGAGGGTCCCTAACGTTCGGACAAGTGCTGCCTGTTGACCGAACATTAGTAATGTGCGGACATTGAGGCATGCCAATCTGAAGGATGATCGATAGTTCCAAATGCGTGGCCATGGACTGGGTTTGACCGCTTGCTTGGACATGGGCTTGCCAACAGGGCAGGAACGGCGTTCCGCGTGCACAGGCGGGTTGAAACTAGAAAGTAACTGCCTATCAAAGCAATGTACGGATGGGCCATAAGTGTGGGGTTGAAACCAGGTGGAATAAAAGTAAAGCTTTATCGGCTTCGTGAGTTGGAAAATGCCTAAGAAAGGGAACAAGCAGCTTGGAAGGCCGAAGCAGTAACATTCACAACCTCATCGAGCATGATCGAGGCAGCAGACAGAAAACTTTTGGTTATCAGCTGCGGTGGCTAGACCAACAGGAAATTTTAGTGTTTCGACAGGATATTGTTTGACAAATCTTCATAGTATTGCGTGGACACCATCCTGTCAGGTTGCCCAGGCCCAGAGAAGAGAACGGTTAAGGTTCTCAGCCGAAGCCTTTGGTTAAAAAGCTGACCGTAAGGCAGTGTGCTTGACAGTAGACTAAAAGCATTCCTTGTTAAAGAATAAGCAGCCACCTTCATTCCATGCCACAACCTAGAGGACCAGAAGGCTTCTTCTCACCCATCTAATCATAGACAAATCAGGTAGGAGTTGTTCTAATGCGTAGAAAGCATTACCCTGCATAACTCCATGGATACCGGAAGCAAGCAAACCACCGCACCACTGTAATTTCCCGCTCGTTGCGTTGGCTAGTTTGCCAGCTGTAAAAGTCTTATCCAGAATAGCAAAAGTCGTCTGGAGGAGCCGTGCAGCCAGATATATTTTAGTAAGTAGTTTTTGTTTGTCAGTAAGCTGTATACAGCAAGGAAAACTGCGTTCTCAACTTCAAATCAGGTAGAGTAACAATTGTTCTCCATCACTTTGTAAGTAGCAAGATTTTATTTGTACTTTGTTGAGATTTCCATCCCAGTAGTTCACAGGCTACATAGCACAGCCTAGTCCGGGAAAGCTAGAAACGCGTTTCGCCCTATTGGGGCTCGTAAATAGTGCGCCTTCCATCGGTCCTCGAAGGAGGAACGAACCCATGACAGCTAGAGGAAGATGCCATTTAGTCAGCAGCTTAAGCCACTGAGTTATGGGAGACGTTGGCTGGGCTACATAATTTGCAAACTAACTAGGAGATAGCACCATCTAACTTCCACTGTCACTGCCAGTGTTTAGCCTGCGAGGTGATGACGTCCTCTCACTAGACGCTATATCCATAACACTTTGAAACTATGAGTGGCTATTTAGTTTATATTACTCGTAAGTAAGTTTGATGAGGTGCTCCATCAGGTTACGTAGACACTCAACTGCACTGACTCAAACTTCACTGCTCTGAGAATTCATTAAACAGTCGCTGCCTTTTACTTGATACATTTTTGTTTCATTTTCACAACACTCACTGCATGATTGGATGCCGAAGCGCAGTCTGAAGAGGTCACAATATTTACAAATTTAGGACATGGTTAAAGATTTGTTACTTGCTAAAGAAACGATAGCACTAAAATCACTCTTCAAATACTATGGAATAACCAATCTGCACAGTGGTTGTCAATGCCTATGCAACCATCCCACTGTTTTCATGGTTAATTTAATTATGGCTTCCGCAGGGTGATAGAAGTTGTTACAAAAAATGTCATTTACTTGATTTTAGCTCACTAGTTTTTTTAACATGATAAGATTTCAAGAAATTTATTTGTGACTGCTTAATTTTGGCCTGCCAGAGAAACAGTTACTAGTTACAGTTTTGCATGCGTCGACTTAGTCCCAGGACGATAAGTTAGATATTCCGACTGAAAAAAACTAAACTTTACTTAAGGAGCTGTGGAACAGCTTTGCATAAAAATATATGCGGAATGTTCCAAACGTAGGGTTACATGCAAACTAATACATTCCACGCACCAAATCATGCATTTAATTCAACCGGAGCTGCTGTTAATTGAATTGGAATGTCACACATTTGAAACAAAAGTAAACGACAAATAGCTGCAACGATATGTCAAACAGAATCATCATATTTTTAATATAGGTTGTTAAACTTTCGACTGTGCAGTCTTTATGTAAAATGTGGGCCATAACGGTGCAGCAGATTGAATTTCGTGAGCAGTTTAATAGACCATCACAGGGAGAGATGGTGGCGCTCAAGAAAGCGGGACGAGGATACGTGGCGTTGTAACCCCCAAAACTCTTCATCTGGAATTTGGAAAATTAGGAAGACAATGCATTAGATTTGTACCACTATCCTGAATTCAAAATAAGAAAACAATTTATAGCATTTTAGCGTCGCATTTCATAGAGGGCTTTCAGTACTGCCCCGTTCTTTATGAAGTCGGAAAATGCACATAACTTCAATAGAGCGAGCAAATTGAGATGTGGTCAAATTCAGTCCAACGCCTTCAGCAGCTGGCAAATATAGATTTAACGTTCACGGTTTCGTCTCAGCATAGGTAAATTTAGGCCCGAGTTTTATACAATATTTTCCGATCATTAAACATACAATTATATATACGTTCCTTACACCCAAACTCAGTCAAATCGTAGTGACAGAAAAGGAAAAGCAATGTACACTAGTTTCGTCATTATGGGGATCGTCAGCAGTTGGCATTCCATCTGACCGCTGAGAAGCTCGAAATTAGCACTAAAATATTTCTGTTGTATATTGTTGCTATACGGAATATCTTCCTATACAAAAACATCCACTGATTTTATCTCGTTGTGATAAAAATGTACTTAACTTCACCTCTAATAGTTGAACTCATGGCACTATGTATTAAATGACTATGTAAGCAGGCTGCACGTTGGTAGACAAAGCAAAACAAAGATTCCATGAAATGTACAGGTTTCTCAAATGACCGTTTACGAATGACTGGTCACGGCTATTTAAAACTTTAACTTCTCAGCTTTTACCGTTTGATGGAAACATTTGTAGCGGAATAGCGCCTCGTGCGATCCGCCAATTCAATTTTGATGAAATTAACCGCTAGATTTACGTCCAAATCATTATGAATAACACCAGACTGTTAAACCCAAGATGAATTTGGTCATGAGTTTAGTCGCCCTGTGACTAGGATTTCAATCTTTACTACCCTATAGGCTGATATATGACGGATTGCATTCATAAACAAATTTTTCCTAATGATTCCACCAACATACTTTCATTCAATTGGACGTATCCGTTGAATCTGCACTTTGAACTGCGGCTGTTCAAGTAGTGTACAAATTTGCTGTGTTCATTCATATGCCATGGAATATCAGCAAGATAGATGGGTTGCACCAGCCGCATGCGAAATATCCGTTGCTTATTTTGTGCGGATGTCTTATTAACGTTCCTAACTTCCTCGCAAAATTGAGCGCCGTAATTTAGATGCTTCTTTGCCTATGAATGATAACATCAGTGGAAATAACGGCATGCGCAAATATGTCGCCATATTGTCATATTTGCTAGCAGATAAATCCACGGCTCTACCACCATATTCGGAAAACGGTAAATGCTGTAGGAGAAAACACGT
>OX104060.1:785110-852093 GCA_944474145.2 Dicrocoelium dendriticum
GAAATATGACAATATGGCGACAATTTTGCGCATGCCGTTATTTCCACTGTTGTTATCATTCATAGGCAAAGAAACATCTAAATTACGGCGCTCACGTTTGCGAAGAAATTTGGAACGTTAACAGAATATCTGCACAAAATAAGCAACGGACATTTCGCATGCGGCTGGTGCAAACCATCTATCTTGCTGATATTCCATGGTATACGAATGAACACAGCAAATTTGTACACTACCTAAACAGCCGCAGTTCGAAGTGCAGATTCAACGGATACGTCCAATTGAATAAAAGTATGTTGGTGGAATCATTAGGAAAAAAGTTGTTTATGAATGCAATCCGTCATATATCAGCCTATCGTGTAGTAAAGATTGAAATCCTAGTCACAAGGCGACTAAGCCCATGACCAAATTCATCTTTAGTTTAATGGTCGGGTGTTATTCATAATGATATGGACGTAAATCTAGCGATTAATTTCATTAAACTTGGTTTGGCGGATCGCACGCAGCGCTATTCCGCCACAAATGTTTCCATCAATAGGTGAAAGCTGGGAAGCCAAAGCTTTAAATAGCCGTGACCACTAATTCGTAAATGGTCCTTTGAAAAACCTGTACATTTCATGAAATCTTTGTTTTTGCTTTGTCTACCAACGTGCAGCCTGCTTACATAGTCATTAATTACAGTGCCATGAATTCAGCTATAAGGGGTGAAGTTAAGTACATTTTTATCACAACGAGATAAAATCAGTGGATGTTTTTGTATAAGGTGATATTCCGTATAGCAACAATATACAACAGAAATTTCCAAGTGTTAATTTCGAGCTTCTCAGCGGTCAGATAGAATGCCAACTGCTGACGATTCCCATAATGAAGAAACGGGTGTGCAGTGCTTTTCCTGTTCTGTTACAACGAGTTGACTGGGTTTGGGTTTCAGGAACTTATATATAATTTATATTCATTGATAAAAAATACTATATAGATATCGGGCCTAGATTTACCTATGCAGAGACGAAACCGTTAACGTTAAATCTATGTTGCAAGCTGCTAAACGCATTGGACCGAATTTGACCACATCTTAATTTGCTCGCTCTATTGAAGTTATGTGCATTTTCCGACTTCATTAAGAACAGGGCAGTACTGGAAGCTCTTTGTGAAATGCGTCGCTAAATGCTATAAATTGTGTTCTTATTTTGAATTCAGGCTAGTAGTACAAATCTAATGCATTGCCTCGCAATTCTCTAAATTCCAGGTGAAGAGATTTGGGGGGTACAACGCCACGTATCAACGTTCAGCTTACTTGAACAACATTTCTTCTTGTGATGGTCTATTTGACTGCTCACGAATTTCCATCTGCTGCGCCGCTATGGTCCACATTTTACATAAGATGGCCTAATCGAAAGTTTAACAACGTTCATTAGAAATATGATGATTCTTTTTGACATATCGTTGCAGTTATTTGTCGTTTACTTTTCTTTTAAAAGTGTGAAATTCCAATTCAAATAACAGCAGCTCCGTTTGAATTAAATACATGATTTGGTGCGTGGAATGTATTAGGTTTTATGTAACCCCAAGTTTGGAACATTACGCATATAGTTCTATGCAAGGCTGCTCCACAGCCACTTAAGTAAAGTTTACTTTTCTCGGTCGGAACAACTAATTTATTATCCTGGGACTAAGCCGACGCATTCAAACCTGCAACTGGTCACTTTTTCTCTGGTAGGCCAAAAATCAGCAATCATAAATGGGTTTTGTGAAAAATTATCCTGTTTAAAATAACTAGTGAGCTAAGATTAAGTAAACGACATATTTTTGTAACAACTTTTATCACGCTCCGGAAGCCGTAAATAAATTAATCATGAAAACAATGGGATGGTTGCATAGGCATTGACAACCACTGTGCAGATTGGTTATTCTATAGTATATAAACAGTGGTTTTAGTGTTATTGTTTCTTTAGCAAGTAAGAAGTCTTTAACAATGTTCTAAATTTGTAACTATTGTGACTTCTTCAGAGACTGCGCTTCGGCATCCAATCATGCATTGAGTAAATTAGAAATGAAACAAAAGTTTATCAAGGATAAGGCGGTTACCATTTAATCTAATCTCACAGCAGGGAAATTTGAGTCAGTGCATTCGAGTATCTACGTAACCTGTTGGAGAACCTCAACAAAATTATAACTAAAATCCTGCTACTTAAGAGGATTATAAAATAAACAGCTACCCGTGGTTGCAAAGTGTTATAGATGTAGCTTCAACTGAGACGATATAGTCAACTCGCACGCTAAACACCGTCAGGGACAGTGGAAGTTAGATGGTGCTATCTCCTAGTTAGTTTGCAAATTATGTAGCCCAGCCAACGTCCCCCATGTCTTAGTGGTTTAAGCTGGTGACTAATTTGCATATTCCTCTAGCGGTCATGGGTTCGTTCCTCCTTCGAGGACCGAAGGAAGGCGCACCACTTACGATCCCCAATAGGACGAAACGCGTCTCTAGCTTTCCCGGACTAGGCTGTGCTATGTAGCCTGTGAACTACTGATGTGAAAATCTCAACAAGGTACAAATCAAAATCTTGCTACTTACAAAGTGATGGTGAACAATGGTTACTCCACCTGATTTGAAGTTGAGAACGCGGGTTTCCTTGCTGTATACAGCCTACTGACAAGCAAAAACTACTTACTAAAATGTACTTGGTCGCACGGCTCCCCCAGACCATTTTAGTTATTCTAGATATGACTTTCACAGCTGGCAAACTAGCCAACGCAACGAGCGGGAAATTACAGTGGTGGGATGGTTTGCTTGCTTCTGATATCCATGGAGTTATGCGGGGTAATGCTTTGTCCGCATTATAACAACTCCTACCTGATTTGTCTACGATTAGAAGGGGGAGAAGCAGCCTTCTGGTCCTTCAGATTGTGGCAGGGAATAAAGGTGGCTGTTTATTCGTTAACAAGGAGTGCTTCTAGCCAACTGTCAAACACACTGCGTTGCGGTCAGCTTTTTAACCAAAGGCTTCCGCTGGGAACCCTAACCGTGCTTCTCTCTGGGCCTAGGCAACCTGACAGGATGGTGTCCACGCAATACTATGAAAATTTGTCAAACAATTTCCTGACTAATACACTACAATTTCCTGTTGGTCTTGCCACCGCAGCTGATAACCCAACGTTTTCTGTCTGCTGCATCGGGCATGATGGATAGGGTTGTGAATGTTACTACTTCAGCCTTCCAATCTGCTTGTTCCTCTTCTTACGCAGTTTACAACTCACGAAGCCGATAAAGCTTTAATTATATTCTATCTGGTTTCAACCCCACACTTATGGTCCATCCGTACGTTGCTTTGATAGTTTCAACCTGCCTGTGAACGCATAACGCCGTTCCTGCTCTGTTGACAAGCCCATGCCCAAGCAAGCGGTCAAACACAGTCCATGGCCACGCAATTGTAACTATCGATCAGCCTTCAGATTGGCATGCCTCAATGTCTGCACATTACCAATGATCGGTCAACAGGCAGCACTTGTCCAAACGTTAAGGACCCTCTCTATGGATATCCGCTGCTTACCGGAGACCCACCTGCAAGACACGTGCTCTGTGCTCACGTGTCAATCCCCTTCAGTTGACACTAGCAGCACTTCCAAATCGCGCCTATCCGGTGACGATGTAGCTTTGAGCACCCGTCAAGCCGATGTTGGTAATGCCCTCTGCGCCATGCTGCAACTGCTCTTGTTGATTGGATCCCAATAAGTAGGGGCGTCTGTGCGTTCCGACTGGCGGGCTTGTTCCCAGCTTCAAAGTCGAGCGGGAATAACAGGTGTTTAATCGTCAACACTGCCTATGAGCCCACGAATCATAGCGATGATTCGATAGAAGAGACCATCCATCATCAACGGATCTAGCTCCTTTTCACAGAAGTAGCTCAGACGTTATAGTGCTTGCTAGGAATTTGGAAGCTCAGATTAAAAAATTATCTACTGTTGAACTGCAGCTGGGCGGCCAACAAGGTGTAGACGTCCATAATGACAACGGTGAGCGGTTATCTTATCTGCATGAAGATGCTTGCTTATTTCTTGCGGACACTAATTTAGGAAATAGCACCCGCTAGAGGGTGACTTAGCGCCTACAGCCTCGAACGAGCCATAGACGCACATCGATCACAGATGCGATCAGTTGCCGCTGGAGAGGCTGCGTTCAGAACTGTCGCTCTATTTGGAGCACATATGTAGACACCCAACATAGACTGGTACGTGCAGAATTGCGGATGCGGTTTGGTGGACACCCACGACAAGGTTGTGAGCACATTGACACCAGCCAACTAAGGAAGCCAGCTGTTCTGAATGCCTATCAAAGTACGTTAACGTGCAAGTTGAATAAGCACTCATTTTTCTCATGTAGCATGCAGCAGGCAAACTCGTATGTGATGAGCTTAATCGCCAACATGGTCATTGGGTCTATTTGCAGTCTCTGGAACTTATCGGTTCTCGTCAGCACATTCCGGTGGTAACAACTACGATGAGTCACTCCGGGAAAAACTCCGCTATAGCTTGAAGAAAAACCGGAAGTACGGGTAGTCTCATTGAGCATAATAGCCGGAAATTGCCGCTGCCGTTAAAAACCATCGAAAGCTTTATACGTCTGATAAGGGAATCAGGCATTAAAGGACTTGGTGTTAGTAAAAATATCCATGACCAGAGTAGACAGCTTAACCATAAATTGTCAGAAAGCTTGGTGTGTTAGGCTGCTCACATGAAAGGCAATTTAATCGGCTGGAACTATCGGAATTCTCTACGGTTACTGGTCGCCCTGCTCTCTGAGATGTCCAACTGGATCCGTCATCTTGCTCAAAAGCCAAACGAGAGATCGGAAAGCAAAGTTAAATAATGCCGCAAGAAAAGATGATCTTTCTCCATCCCAAGTCAAAATCATGGACCTGCTCTTGTGGATGATTTATACAAGTTAATAGTGAAACTTTGGAAGCAGCATATGGTTCCAACTGACCAGCCGTTCCGTCACAGTCCCCAAATTAAAGGGAAGCACGCGTTTAGATTGCTACAACCTAGCGGAATCAGTCTGGTCTCCATCGCTTTCATATTGCTTGCCTAGGTGGTTCATTCACAGACTGACTGGCATCAGTGAAAGCTTGATTTGCAAGGAGCAAGCCTGGTTTCGTTAAGATCTTGGCTGCATTGGCCACATTTTTACTTCGCCTAAATTGTTAGTGAATCGATATATATTGGCGGCCTATCGTTTTCATGTTTCTCGAAATCAAATATGCATCCGATTCAAAGAATAGGTATTGGACTGCATAGTAAGGATAGGTGTAGCAAAAAAGTATGTAAATACTATCCAAAGTTTTTACGCGGGTAGCTAGGGCAGAGTCACGGCTTGCGGCCAGCTGTCGTCGCGCTTCAATGTATCCAGCGCTGTGACGCAAAGATGCCGCTGTCAACCTTCCTCTATACCTTCGCTATTGAAGAAGTCAAGGAGACCGCGTTCGCAGGACACGACTTGAAAGATGTGGATCGCAGGAGCGCAACAAGTTGACTTGGATTATGCTGATGTTCTGCGCTAATACTTACATTCTCAACATCATGCCAAGCTGATCTGGAGAGATTAGCAGCGGCCATCATTCACTTTGGGCTTTGCATCGCACCCTCGAAGTGCAAGGCGTTTCCTTAAGCTTGAACTGGACTGTCTCCCCCTTAACAAGGATGAGATAGAAGTCTTTCTAAACTTCAACTAACTGGGAAGTTGTATCAGCGCCCGTGGAATTGAAGATGAAAGCACGAACCGTATAGCAAAATAGGTGGGGCCGCCAAGCATTCGCTTGGTCGGAAGGAATGAACACACCCACTTCAAAATGGGCCTCGGTTAGAGCGTCTCGACACCCTGGCTGGGGTGCAAATACGATGAGCACGTTTAGCTGCATACACTTAATAAGAGGGTTAGAAGTCGACCTCAATGGCGTTCGTGCTGTGATTTTCTTGGTCCAATCTCATTCCTCTTAGCTTTCTCCTCTATCCAAAATCTTACTTCTTAGCCTAATGTGACTTGTATGTAAAATATTTTTCTACATAGTAGCCGGCTGGTTGCTTACCGGAACGGTGCCATCTGTTACCGTTAGCTCAACTGGGTTGCATTCGTTGCATTTTTCCTTATTATTTTCTTATGTGTTGCGTCACAGTAGATGGAGTGTTTCGCACCTATAGCTAAAGTACATAATGACTGAATAATGTATGTTCGCAATTAGTGGGAACTGTAAATTTCAACGGTATTCCAGCCGGCTACATTATCTTGCATACTTGGTTCCGCAGGCCCCTTTCGCTTGGGGCAAATAGTATATTCGACACAGCATGCTCATCAAAAATGAGAGATTAACCAGCATGCGGAAATCTGATAGGAAATAACTAGGTCAATTCCATAAGTAATGACGTTTCTGCATACATGCGCCTTTTTACTTTGAAGCAGTTAAACAAACACCGTTCGGCGTAGGCCAGTCAGAACCCATCAGCATGCCAGAGAAATATGCGTGCGTGTCTAGTCAACTGTCTTGTTCGCTTGCAGTATGCTAGCCTCGTGCCTCGTCACGGAAGTAGATATCGTTCCTATGCTTGCACGATTCCATCACATACTTCCCATTTTCGAAATCTGCAGCATCCATTTCTCCTGAGACTCCGAACCAGATGTTGTCACCAATCAGTAAGCTGTTCTTTGCAGCAATTTCGTCTGGTTCACCAAGTCGTCTGAGTTTCACTCGGTTCCTACCGATAACCTTTCCTCCAGTACTGATTCAAAAAACATTTTCCGACCTTCGAGGTTATTACAAGGTTTTCACTAGGTCGGGTTCATACTTCCTTATTTGCTGACGGCTCAAGTAGCGCACTGGTCAAGCGGTAGTAAAAAGGTTTCCCGTAACATTTTGACACAAATGCATGCGACACAAAGTCACGCGGCGCCGGAAGAATTTGATGCCCGTTGGTCATATCATTAAAGGCGACTGTAGCAGGTACGGAATTAGATACGTCAGTTTTGCACCTTAACCTGGACGAAGTGAGTTATTATAGAATCCCAGAGTTGTCCTGGTATTCAATTGCAAATGCATAGCCAGAAAGAACACTTTAAGAACTTCTTAAATTCTGGACAAAGGTGACAACTTTCTACGTTATTTCGTCTCATCAGATATAGGTATCAGGCATTGAACCCGGGAAACTGAGATGTTAGTTTTGACCGCTAACCATGAGCCACCGGATTACGAAGGGCAAATTTTGGCGCTTGGCCCCAACGATTCATAATTAATTTTGAGGGCCATTTTGAAGTACACGTTGCCTGGGTGGATTGAGACAAACAATCTCTGTGTGATAGGATAATATGGGTTTGTGTTGCTGTGTACCCAGGAAGTTTGTGTCTTATACTGAGATTGATGTCGCGTACATACATAATAGCACTGTAGTCAGGTTACCCCATTTAAACTTAACCTAGATCCATTTAATATAAATATAAATTATTCCGTGTTATTTCGTTTGTTCGATTCTGTTATTCTGCTGCATATTCTTTGTCATATTTTAATGTTTGCTTTTCTTTACATTATATGTTTTTTGTTTGATATCGCAGGTGTGGCGGCGCTTAATGTGAACGGTAACAAATTGCCTGCTTGTATAAGCCCCTCCACTTGGACGGCTGGCTCCAGAAGACTGTGAATCCTAGCTGAAGTTTCAGTGAACGATCGGCGTGGAAGCGCTAGGCTCAAAGATGGGTTCCATCCAGTAAGCAGCAGTATATGAACGAGCTACCACCTTGGGTACGTCTGCTAGACATAGTTCCCAACATAAATAGAAAGGAATGCTGTTGCTGCTGCTACTATTACTGCTGCTTCTGCAGCTGTGCTTGTTGAAAGAGCGTAGACCAGGTCCTTTGCTGAAACGTCGCTCCTATCCGCATGCCGCCCATTCTTATTCCTTTTATTTTATATTAACGGTGAGGCGTGGGAATGCAGCTGTGTTTGATGCAGCGCGACCCCCACTAGCCTCTCTTTGGGCGCATGCGTCCTGCGTCTGCCCCGTGGAGGCCGCAGTGGCAGGCAAATGCGGAAACGTGTTCTGCCAACCACATGGGTAGATTGGATATTATGATAAGGTTTAGTATGACAAGTGCACCGCCGACGCTTGGTTTGAACACGGCTAAGATGTAGGCTAAGTTAACAGCTTCTGATTGGGTATTCCAAGCGAGACAAAGACGAAGCGAGTAGAAGTTGCTTTGACACTGCAACCGACTGTATTGCTCTGCCTGTCTGAGATGATGACAAATCAATCTTATCTTGTGGCTCAGCTCCAGTAAATGAGTGGACGGGTGATTTGTGTTGCTTAGAATTTGATTAACCATGTATAGTTCTCCACGCAAGCGCTAATAGCATTCATTTGAAATGCTAAGTCCTCTTAGGCGCTTTTCCTATACAATGTAGCGCGGCCCCTTGACATCTTATTTTCACTCAATGTTGCGGGAGCTCCAATCTCCTGCGACCCCGCTTTAGCCATGTGCGCTATGCTTGAATTGCATATTCTGCATGTGTGCTTAAGTTATGGTCAAGTGTTTGCAGGAAGTGAGAATATTCAAAATGCATGAAAGATATCCGTAGAAGACCCAGAATTTAGATTGCCTTCGATAATTTTTTGAACTGCCGTGCAGCCATGATCATGCTATAATAGCAAACTGCGATTCTTTTCGAGATTTTGGTGTTTTGGATCCCTGTTCCTTCGTATGTATGTGTTAACTGTTCGGTGCTGTTATACAGCAATCAACGTTTGGCCAGATTGAATATAAGGCAATTTTAGACTGCCCATCCACAGATCCTGTCACCGTTGTTTTGAAGACAGACACTGTATTCTGAAGAACTGATTGCTCTATAAATTTTGATGTCATTGGCGTAGAGTAAAAAAGGTTGAGCTAATTTGGCTTACTAGTTTGTTTATGCAGTGCATGAATAGACAGGGCGAAGTATTAAATCCTGTGGCCCATTGTATTCTAAATGAATTATGTCTGCCACGGATTTACATACTTTTGCCTACAGACGCCTGTGAAAGAGAATCTTGTGGATCCACCCGAAAAGTGAATGCTCATTGCAACATACCTAAAGTTTGTATAGTAGGATAATATGTTTCAACCGCTGGAATTTATTAGAGGACTCAAGGTCAGCAACAACATCTCCTGCAGCCTTATTTAAATGTTGATCCAGCTACCTCGTGCTAACAATGAGTTATTGGGGCATGACCGATTACGGCGGAAGCCGCGCTGCTTCCGCGCAGTGTTGCCACAGCCGTCCAGCTAAGACACGAGTGCAGTAGCAATGATAGGCTCTATAACTTATTAGCGAACTGACAGGAGAGTCACAAGCCGATGAGTAGTTGGGTCCAAACGACTACTACCGTTTTAACTTGGAGCTATAATCCTGTGCATCCACATTAAAAGAAGTCGGGTTAAGGTGTAGTAACTGATTATTGCTAACGTAGTTTACTTTCGGTCCTCGGGACATACAGCATAGCAAGTGTACATGAAATAAAACTTAAATGATCACTGCATCCTAGAGTATTCGCTGTTATTGTTCTCTCGATCTTGCTTTCTTTATTAATAAATACCTAGTGCTGTAAGGATGGCACGTTATTTCCGCTGAACCTGGTGGACGAAGTGATTTAGCCATAAAGCAAAGGGACTGAATCAGGATCTTACAAGTCTGCGTTAAATGTTTCTACGTGAGTGGCCTAGGATTCTGGAGTATGTAAGCTGAAAGCGCCAGAGACTAAAAGGTAACTGTACTATCTGTTTAGCACCTGCCGTAATGTAGCCACCAAGCTGCAGTCCATCTCAGGTGTAGACAATGGTGGGCGGTAAACAGCAATTAACAGACCAAAGTTGTTCTCTCTCAGCCGTAAGCTTCAGAAAAGGAGACGCTCACATGGGTTTCCTAATTGTGTATTGGTTTTTAATGGTTGTTGCTTGCTCGATCATTCCGGACAACGAAGTTACCCGTTAGCGTGACTTTTGTCATCAGTTATCACTGCGCAACCATGTTTCCGTGGTAGCTTGACGTTCAAATCTGCTGACAAGTGTCAAAGTCCCAATTCAGATAATTTGCCGAGTTGGTCTTAGGCATCTGTATGCATTAATGAGTACTGAGTACTAGTTGGAAGCAGCAAATAGATGTTCCTCGTTGTAGTTGCATCTAGTATCACCTAGGGAAAAAGACCTGTTATGTTGTGGTGCGCCGGATATGTTTTATTTCGGCAAATTGTTTATCCAGGAACATTTTAATATCTGACACCGGATTTTCCTTAACTATGGGCTGCGGTGAGACCTTCCATACATTCACCACTCTGCGTTCGAAACAGTTTTGATGAGCCACCCGATTTAAATCCGGTGCGACAAGCTTGTAGCGGTTTCCTTCAACGCTGCTTGGTGTGCGCAGTTGAAGCAGCGGATTCAACATTGGGAAATCACTAAGATGTAATATCTGGTGCGGCATTAGCAGAGCAAACCATAGTCAACGATGAGCTAGGGTGTACAGCTCTAGTTCTTTTACATCTGTCATCGTACGGCACACCTCGCAGGTTGAGCATCAACCTGGTGGCTACTAGCTGCACATACTCGATTTTTTGTACCTTGCGCTGGGCGATAGGACAGTAGGCGTGAGAGCCGTACTCTGGCGTTACTCGTATAAGTGAGACGAAGAAGCGAGTAACAACCTCTTTAATCTAAGTGCTGAAGTCGTGCCTGATCGCCCGTAGCATACGAAGGCCGTTTTGGTAAAGCATATTGGTGTTTTCCATTGCCTTTGGTCGCAGCGTGAGAGTACACCGAGGTCTCGCAAGAAAGGCGCTGGATGCAATAGATGACTACCCCCGCGTAGCTGCAACGGTGCTTACAGGTACTGAGCCTCATTAGCTGCAACTTGAAAGGGTTGATCGGAAGCTGGACTTCTGTAGTCAAAGTGGAGAGGCGGTCGAAGTCCTGCTGAAGCAGGTCCAAGTCAATAGGTGCCCGTAATACTCTCCACACCTTTACGTCATCCGCGAACAAAACACAAGTGCTTGGAGCAGCTGTGGCATATCGTTTACACGGCTTAAAACGAAATCGGCCTCACTATTTTGTCTCTGAGCACGCCACTGCTCGATGGATAACCGTCGAACAGATGGTTCCCCACCTGGACCCCTAATTTCAGGCAACAAGGAAATTCTTGATCCTTCGGCGCTTTGAGCCGTCAATACTGCACACCAGCAGCTTGTCGAGGTGCGCTGCATGACGCTCTCTGCCAAAAGCCTTATTGAAGTCAATTGTTTCAGCGCTAGTAACTATTGGTGCCTCGTCAACAACAGCGACCTTTCACGAAACCTTGCTTTGCGGGCGTATATACACTTTCCCGCTCAAGAAGCTACAGAAGTTTCCTCCGCACGAGCTTCTTAGGCGTCTTTGGCCACAGATCAATTAGGCAGATCGTCCAGTAGCTATTTGCCTTCCTTGGATTTCCACTTTTCGTTATTGACCTTACGACCGAGTATTACCAGTCTCCCGGTAATAGGGCATTGGATAGTGATCTGTTGAGCAAATTAGTTACAGAAGGCGAGATGATGGCCGATAGGGACTTGATGATCAGTAGGTGGATTTCATCTGGTCTGGCAGGCATTGTCTCGTCAAGTCTCGCCAGAACCTTGAGCACATCCAATGCTGCAATCCAGGTTGCCTAGTTCGGCAGGAGCGGTGCACTTTGAACTTGTTGCAGACACCAGGTCACTTGCAACTATCGAGACGAACTGCGCCGTCAATGTGGACGCTCGATCTGTGTTCAAGGCAAGTGGCTGTCCACCTGAACCACCCAATACTGGCACCTTGCCTGCATGTCTCAGGCGCCGCTTTACATAAGCAAAGAACCTCTTCGGAGCAGTTTCTGCGGCGGTTGCAGGCTACACTCGGAAACGTCTGCGTATTTTTGTTCTTATGCCGTTGTAAAGCTTTTGCTGTAGCTTATACGCCTTGTACTTCTCAGCAGAACCAGATTATACGTATTTGTTGCATAGTCTGCGTTGTCATCGGGTCAGGTTGCTGTACTCCTGGTCAAGCCAATGTGGTTTGTCTGGCTTACATTTTTAAAACTTAAGTTGTACACATCGAGCGAACAACAATTTGACTTCCTTGTAATGAGACTCCAACAGGCTTTAGTAGTTGAATTCTTTGGTACCGCCTAGTCCAGCTGCATCGCTGCTCGAATGACGCTATTAAATTCCGCCTTTCATTAGTTATAGGCTGGCTACAGCGGAGGAGAATACGGCAGCGGCGGTTTCTAGCTAATTGTGATCATCGAGTGGCCACCCGCTCCCTGGGGCTCCATGACTTGATTGTCATGTATACTTTGCCCATAGCTGGGTATAATCAGTCCTAAGCAAGGTGGAGTCGTACGCGCAGTTATGCGCTTCGGTTGGTTGATGTGCTGTGTGGCTCTGATTTCAAAATTCAAATCCGTAAACTTCTCTCGACTTCACTATGGCCGGGGTAAAGTTCAGCTACAAGCCACTGTATCCGGGGTAAGTTGAAATCGCCTATGAGTGGGAGCAGCAGACGACTCATGTGGTTAAGTACATGAGGCAACCAGTCCAAGCAGTGGCTCAGTGCACTGGAATATACCACGCCTACGAGCATCCCGCATCATCTGAACTGAATCCGACAACATAACAGCGCACAAATAAGCGGCGCTTTGATAGGTGTTCACTAGTCTCCCACACAAGGCAGACCTTATTTAAACCAGAATCCTCCGGTAATTCTTTGTTGATCTATCACAGCAGAAGCATGAGTAGCCTCTGGCTTCCACTTCTTGGGTGATTACGTCAAATTTTAACATATTCTCAGTAATGCGTAGCCGCTGAGATGTTGCAAAGTAGTACAGCAATCGCGTGTGTTCATCAAAATGCAGAGGTTGGTAAAGGCTACGCGTAGCCTGCGGTAGAAATTGCTAAGCGCGTCGGAAGCATCAGATACCTGCTGATCCAAATTCTCGAAGGAATCCGGGTGACTATTTCAAAATTTACAATACGGGAATTTGTTTCTCGATCGTCTTTGCGTCGCTTTATTTCAATCATCACATACTTCAGTTTCTCTTAGTCTGCTGGGACTAAGTCAGTTCGCACGCGCATCTTTAGATCTTACAGGTTATTAAGTCGAGACAATATAAAATTATTACTTGTCTCTTCGACAAAAGTCACCTGCATGGATCGAATTTTGCCCTCGATTCTCTTTCCGAGGCGAGAGATCTGTTATACATGCAGTCCACCCTCAGCAACTTAGGACAGTCTATTAATCAGAGTTTTCAAGAACTTCATGTTCTTGGCGTACCTGAGGATTGAAAACACAGGATTCAGGTACGTGAAAGACTATGTGGCTGCGGCGCCTCAGGTCGCTAGACAATTTTCTTGTTTCCTTCGCAATTGGCATTTTTAATTCGTTGTCACTAATTTGATTATTGCAAATTAGAGCTTTAGTGTCAAGTGAAGGAACCATAGGTCTTGAAGCCGAGACTGTCGGAGCGTCTGCACGTTGCTCCAGGGATAGGCCTCCTGTCGTACTAGGCGTTGGCTGTTTCTCTGATTGTGGTGCCTGACAAATCAATCCGCGCGTTTTAGCGCACTTTGCTCTACTGATCCGCTTGTCAGGTTTGTCGTCCCAATTCTGCCCAAGTTAAGACTGTCATTGCAGACAAATTGTCCTCAAAAATCATGCTGAGTTACTAATTACTCGAAGTTGTCTACATACATAGTAATATACGACAAATGAAATTTACAATGCATAAAATGCACGTACTCGTTTTTGTTCGATGTCCAACGACTTTGGAGGAAATACTACAAGTTGTCTACTTTGCCATTTCAAAAGTATTCACCAATCGATACGACCAATGTGGCTTGCTGTAGGATAACAGGAATTATAATAATCTCGTACGGTTATTTATGCTGAACTAATTCCAAACCACGTATGTGGGAATTGCAAACATTTATGTGATAAAACTACTTTAAGAGAGAACAGGACTAGGTAATCTGGCCTGACGGGGACACGAGTATAACACGACTTGGAAGGACTTGATTCACGACAATATAGAACAACCTAACTGTTACAAAAACGGCTTAAGATATATTACTGGATAATTCAAAACAACAAAAGTACCCAACAAATAATTTGAAGAAATCATTGACCACATATGATGCAGAAAACCCGAGCAACCTGGCCTGGGTGCGGAGCGATGTATTTCGAACGGAACATTGTGGGCAAAGTATGGTATTTGGGATAATGTAACAGGTGAGTTTACGATGCCGTATGAAGAGTCGGTAGAAAATGGTTGTTTGGATCGGTTTCAGGCTTATTAGAAGAAGTTGATACAGATTCTATCATCAGATGCTTCAAATCATTGTAGTCGCTCGTGCTTAGCTGTGCACTTTAGCTGCTTATGGCTATTGTTGAAATCGTCAAGTAGTTAGGCCCTACAGTTGATGTTTTTGCCATTTTCATTCCCACTGGTTTGTGAGTATTCCGTGCATTTGTTCCTGATGTATTCAGACGTATTTTTGTTGCGAACCTGCTATTGATTTTGGTCTAATTCTCTTATGAAATTTGTGCTGTTAAATTAGACTTGACACTAGGTTCTACAGCTTGTGACCGCACATCTTGTAGGTCGATAATAAAAAATCATAGTGAACGACATAGGGACGAGAGTTTCTTGAAACGGAGCCTCACGGATGTAGTGCCATTGCCCCGTTCGTGTACCTGTGTATCGTTGGAAGAAGAAGATGTAAGCTCAAATAAACGGTTAGCGATCACAGTTTGCTTATACTGACATTTCTGTTTCTTATTCTATTAACGCTACCTGCTAAACATTATCTTCGCAGGATTCTAGGTAGTACACGTACTCTACTTGAGGCATTGCGGATTCGCTTTGCAGACTAAAAAGCGGCAACGGTCTCATTCAGAACGTTTAGTGTTATCCAGTTTAATTGGAATTTGACATAGTGAATTGAATTTGAGTGAAGCGAGATGCTTTTTAATATCATAAGATCAGCACGGACTGCAATCGCAGTACCGAAGAAACTCTACTGAATTTGCTGGTTTGTCAACGCTCCCGTAATAGCACTGGATTCTGCTTCAGGGACATGAGTGCACCCACGCTTTTAGACACGCTGTTTGCAACACTAGTTTTCCTTAATTTCTGTGAAGTTGGGAAGAGCATGATGGAGGCAAACGGTTCTACGTGATTAAATGTTTGCTAGTCCAACTATTGAAATTACTAGTGCTCTTTACGGTATGTGCGTGCGGCAAATGACGCGTTTATTGTTTGTTCCCAAAATATGACGGGAATAAATACCTTAGGGCCTTTTGTTTAGCAGAAATATCCCGAAAGCAATAACTTCGGAGACCTCTGAGTGAGCAAAGTGCACGCCGTGATCGTAACTACCAGACAGAATGAACAAGAAGTTGGTATTGGTGGAGGCTGAGGAATTGTTTTAAAGTTACGACCAGCAAAGTTGTGATGTTACTTGCGACCGCTAAACACAAGTGATCGGGTCACGACTTGCAACGTTCAACACAACGGTTAATTGCAAATTATGTGGGTCGTTTTGAAGCACACCTTCTGTGGATAGATTAAGGCAAGCAACAGCAACGTTGACCCCCACTCTGAATGCAGTTACTTTAGGTATTCGATTAGGCGGACTTCTTCTGAAGCAGTTATAAATTTGAGTTTTCCCGCTGAACAACACCGCACTACTATGAGACGCTTCGATGTAATTTCACCCCATCGGTTAATGATACAACGCATCTGAACCGGTACAAAGGAACTAATAGTTGTTACGCTAACCCTAAGCTAACAACTCGCACAGGGCTACGCTAAGCATAACGGTTAATGATTGATTTCGAGGGTCACTTTAAATACAACTGCGTTGATGGATTGTGACACACAATCTCAAGTTTGACCAAGAATTCGATTGTCGTCAACACGGTTCTTCCATCAAATTTGCAGTAACTAAGGCTGAAAGAAGTTGGGTGTAGCCAGCCAGAATAATCTGCAGTTCTATGAAGAACGTTGTTATTATCACTGCTGACCAACCATCGTTACCTAGCATCAAAATCGAGACTATTTGGATGATAGTTGTCACAGTAACATCTGAGATTCGGAACTGCAGGGTATGAATTTCCCCTTGGTAAATTTATCCTTGTTGCACTGAGCCTTAACATATATATATATAAATATATATATAGCATCGTTACCGTTTCCTACACAGCTACGCGGACTGTAAAGCACGACCGTAACGTTTGCTTTTTCGCATCATTGCGGTTAACGGAAGCACTATGCTTATGGCTCATAATCAAATACTTCATCATTGAAGTGATGAACGCTGCTTTCCGTCGCACCGATACCCCCAATTTACCACTGGCCCCCGTTTACCTCTGACCAGTAACACAGACTGCTGAGATTGTATCGGTTCAGGGTTTGGTAAAATTGAGGCTAACTACAAATCTTGATGTAGGTAATATAGGTACATCTAAATCTTCTGTTTTATAAAAATCACTACGGTTAACGATACATCAAGGTTCGTTCATTTTATCCTGGGAATAAAGCCGTGCGTGAGACAGCTTATAGCGTGCAATATTTTATTTACTGGCACTCCCATGTAGCTAGTGGATATACAGTTTTTAATCCCGATGATAATCTGCCTACCTCTGATGTTTCGTCCGGTTTCAATGCTCCTGTTATTGATCGCTTAGCTGCCGCTGAATTCTTATTTGCAAGTCGTAATCAATTTTACCGATGGTTAAGCTGATGGGTAACAACAGTCACCATCTCACCTTATGGCCGTTTGGCAATCAGGCTCGGTTTACCTTTGTCGACGATGAAACCGCAGGCGATAGTAGCGTTGTGGCTTTATCTAGCAAGAAAGAAGTAACCGCACACCTACTTAGCTGGGTGTTATATTTTCTGTTAGTGCGTATGTTTCACCTTCCGGCGCGGTGTATTTACACAGGAACTATTGGTCCAGTTCAGCAAAAATTTCAAAGTACGTCACGTGACTGAATGCACTACTTGGCTTCCAAAACAGAAGGTTGCCCGACTTGATGGTGCCCCAAATAATTACTAGCCTTTCACAAGTTTTCAAGTTAACATTTTGTGCTTTACCGATGTATTTGCAGTGTTTTATCCTAAGTGCTATACTACTGTGAAGGGAATGCCAGATAAGGAATTAACCGTTTCCTAACTTTGAACAGTTTGGGTGTTACATGATTGCTCTGGGTACGTGTAGGACTCGAGTTGGTCGTCTACGCCTTGTTGTTCATACCCGACCGTTTAAAGGACAGATTACAAACATTTATGAAATAGATGCCCTTAACAAGTTAGCTGGTCACATGAAAGCATGCATAACCACTTTAAGCTGGTTTAAATACGAAGTGGTAGCAATTTCTGCCGTTGTCAAGCGGCTACCGTTACTGTGAAGCAGGAATTGTGTAAGAGAGCGACAGACGTAGTGCGCGCCTTTAGAGCACCGAACTTCACTGATCTGTACGCATCCGTGATTGTTCAGAATTAGTGGCTACCCATTCGATCGACTAGGGAGAGAGTTACCAGAGACGTGAATACCCCTAAGAGGTGGAAAAGCTTGATTCCCGTGGTGCGGGCACACTTCCTTTTGGTCTACGAGGAGCAGTGGTTCCAAGTCGGAGATACGCGAAAGCATGTGCAATTTGCTCTATCGAGCATTATCTAAAGCATAGTCCACAGTTTTGCACATTAGATGTCACACAACGGGCCTCTGCACCGTCCACCAATAACCTGCGTGATTGTTGCCTTATGACGAACCGCTTTGCTACTGAGTGTGTATCAAGGACCATGCGTGCATGTAACGGCTGTCCTGCTGTTCACCTCACCCAGCTGCATTAGTCAAGGGTGAGCGCTGCCATCTTGAAACGCGCTGCAGTTAAGTAACTTAACACCTTTGTTAACCGGACTGCCCTTAGGTTCCTTTCAGTATGAATACTAGGTACCGACAGCATCATAGTAACCAAAGCTTGGCTAGATTTGCAGGCCAATTCATCGCTCCTTCATGTACAGTTGCTAAAGGACATAAAGTAAGACACCAAAACATTACTTTTAAGAGTCCCAATACTTGCATACGAATGATGTCAAGCTTCGGTAGTAACAGAGCTGGAAAGGTGACCTATGGATGCTGTGGAACTGTCAGAGTGAGCCAGATATGGTCGATGCAATATATGCCAATGAGTGACGAGTACTTTCTACCCCTGAGTAACTTCAACGCTGGAGCCACCGTACGAAGGTAGACCAGCTGAATGTAGAAGATTGAAGCATCGCATTCCTACTGATCTTAAACGCCTCGGAAGCGCACTTTGTCCTGGAACAGCGGCACGTGAATACAACCGAGCCATTTGCTATTTAGGTGGATGCTGCTAGGTCCAGTAGGTGTGGGGAACCCTGAATGTGAGAGTATCAGCAATATAAGTATTCAGTCGAACAAAATGCGGAAATTCTTAGAAGAGCGGTGTAGGATGGAAATTACCGACTGCAGTAGTTCTTTGTTCGCTACGTCAGGGAGTGCCGGGAAAAACCGCTTTAAGTCGGACAATAATAAAGTTATGATGGCTTAACAGCCTGATCAAGATGAATGCAAGCGCAAGGTAAAGGACTTGCAGTGAAGTCATAAAAACTTTTATATTAACTTCAGGCAGACAAATAATCGTTTCTTACGGAGATAAACAGCCGTAATACTCGGCTTCTCATGGATCGGAATGAGATGGATGACTTGAAAAATCGACCAGCGGAATTTAACCGCTAGCAAAATTTGTTAACTCGGGAAATGGAAGAGGCGCTGATGTATAAAAATTATCAGCCTGCGAATCATTTGGCGGCGCACAAACCTTTTGTAGGCGCATTTGCCGGTTTTGTTAGATGAGTTGATTTAGTCTCTCGCCAAAGGTTCGAAGCAATGAAACCTTTAAAATATTTTTAAACTCCGTATGATGGGATGCACTTCGCGGTTAGGCGCGTGAGCCATGTTTGGAAGTCGAAGAAAAGGTGGTATGTAAAAGGTCGGACATTGACTTTGGGTGATCTAAATTTAATCTCCGGTAGGCGTGATTGAGAAGGCATTTGGCCAACCTATACTGCTTAAAACATCAAGGAGCTCTTACTTTGGCAGAATGGGTCGGTATCTGCGTAAGCGCGTCGGGGAATTCCTTCAGGACCGGGTTGATGCTGCTATGAAAGGTCGCAAACAAGGGCAGAAGATGAGCTTTAGGATGCCAGCCTCCTCGATTGCTAAGTACTTACCAAGAACTGGTTAGCAAGTTGACCAAGCCTTTGCCTTTACGACTATTTAACACAATATAAACGTCAAAGTACCTAAGCTTGCTGAGTCCGTAGCCATTAATCGCAACCGCGCTGATTTTGGCGCGCAAAATAGCTAAACCTCACGCTTACTTTTCGCTGGAGATTGTACCACTTTTTTCATACTTCTGCCCTTACGGTTGTCCATGACTCGATGTGTCTACTATTTCAAGATTCAAATAACCGATTTCCGTTCACAAGTGCTTTTTTGATGTTGGTTCCTTGTATAATATCAGAGCGCACATAATATACATAAATAATAAATAAAATAAAAATTAAGCGTCTTATTCATCGATGTTGCAAGGCACAATCCAACTGAGTGGTGGGATCAATTTGTACATCGCAAGCGCATAAAATAACGGAGTGCACTTTTGTATGCAACGGCTCCCCGATGGGTCAATGAATTGAATGGCAGTTTGATAGTGTTAAAGAGAGCAAGAAACTGAGACCAGGAACAAAAGCAGCTCTAGCAAATTGTGCAAGTGAACTATCGCGGCTACCTATGGAAGCATCACCAGGACACTTGCTTCCATTGGGGTTAATCCCTCGATGGGTTTTAGCCGCGACTCCCTGCTCCAACTGGCCGCGGACCGGCGTGGCACAATGGCGCGTAAGCGAAAACCTCTGTCACATCGCTTATTATTGTTGCTGTTTTATGCCTAATATATGCGAGAACAGGACTCGGTCCGTTTCAGCATGCAGATCATTAGATTATGGCACGTTTTGTAATTTGACAGTGGGTCAGTGGCAATATGCTTTGCATGGATATAACTAATTTTATCTTGGAAGCTGTAATCCTTCACCTCAAGAGATCAGCCTACTCGTGGCCAACGGTGAAATAAAGGAAGAATATAAGGTATGAGGAATCAAGAGCATACAAAACTTCACAGTCTTTTGATAATAAGCCAAGCAAAACTTGGTGGAAATACACTGCGGACAACAACGACCGTGCGGAGCATATAGATTGAAGGGGGTAGATCATCACAAAAACAATGCAGCAAAGGAGAAGTCGGTCTGGGTTAGACGGGAGTGTAGGTGGTAGGAAAAGAGTTTCGATATTACATACTAAGAAGTTCATTTCTATTTAGGTAAATAACAATATTGAGACGACTAGGGAATAGTTATATTTTCTTAGTGTATGCAGATTCATCTATTGGCTAACTATCGACAAGTGATTAGAGACGACCAGGTACCATTGATTGTCCGTTTGAAATGCGGATAGGTAGAGCATTTTCCGATATTATATTGTAACCTTTGTCTTCTCATTACGTTGTCCAGTATGATTCAGGAAGCGAAATGCTTCAAACTTAAAATAAGTAGTTGGAGCATTCTCAAATGCATCATTTTTACAGAGCTTATCGAAGAAATGTGCTGCAAACATCCTATCACAGCCGGTAGTCAGTGCCCCGCTCTAATCCCACTAGATCCTTGCTCGTGTAAGCAATTGTTTGCGAACGACATATCGCAAAAGGAAGCTAACAAGCCCCACAAGGAATGGTACGTTTCTATTTTAGGTCACAGTTGCTTGTCATCAAATGATTAAATCCCATGTAAAACAGTGCACCTAAGTAGCTTCACTGATGGATGGCAGGCTTCACACTAAGACTTGAATGACTTTAATAACACGACAGTCTTATCGTAGGTTGCACGGATAGCGCTGGTTGATAGTAAACTATTAAGAGAGTTGAAATGATCGACCAAGTCAAGTCCAAGCAAAGGGGTTTTTAATGCACATATGTAGGGTAAATATAAGCAATAATAAGTTAGCACCTTGTACTACAATGCATGACCCGTTAGTAGGGAATTTTCAAAATAGTAAATAAGAGTTTTGCAACCAGCTTCCAGATCAGATAGTCGTCCACATGCCTGGATAAGCACTAGACTGCAATTTCAGCCTGTTAGGAATTATTGGTAGTGCATATCCTCCAGGGCAATCAGGACTCAAACCCATAACTAACAGCGGCTGGAAACGCAAGTCAGCAGCTTATGCCACTGGGTCACGGGGTCAGCTTCGGACCGTCAATTTGTAAAAGCTAACTGCGACATGGCGCGCCTTAACCTCCATTGTTAAGCAAGTTAGGAAATTTGCAGAATACAAAATTGCCCCGAAAGACACGACGTCTACCAACAGTGGCTACGTACGACGTGGTATGTAGTAACGGTTGAGGTGAATATATTTTATGTACTACTTAGTAGGGAAAATGATATAAGTAATTAAGGTTGTTCAAAGTCAACTTCCTAATATGATGGTCGTTCATAGCTTCTGTTAGTGAACGTAGTATATTTCGTGGCCAACCTTGTCCTCCGCAACGTTCGCACCTTGCACGGCAGTGAAGGATAAGACGCGCTATGTCACAATTCGCTTGTAAAGCTTGACGGTCCGAAGCTGACCGCTGTTACTCAGGACATAAACCGCTAAATGGCAGTTCAGGCCGCTGGTAGTCATGGTTTCGTATACCGATGGTTCCAATGGATACGCATTACTGGCGATGCCCAACAGGCTGAAACAGCAGCCTAGTGCTTATCTAGGCATGTCGACGACTATCTGATTTAGAAGCTGACTGCGAAGGATCTCAGTTAATTATATCAAATTCCCCTACTCATGAATACATCAAATAAATTCACACTAACCGTTTCTTAATCCTACGTTCTACATGGCTGCTGTTAGTGGACGTCGTGTATTTCGGGGCCAACCGTCTCTTCTAAAACACTCGAAACTTGCATGACAATAGGGGTAAGCTGCGCTAAATCGCAGACTGCTTGAATACCATAACGGTATGATGCTGTGCCCTGTAGCCAACTGGCATAATCTGCTGACATGCCGTTTAAGCGGCTGGTGGACTTGGGTTTGAATCCTGATGGGTCCGATCGATGCGTACTACCGACGAAGCCCAACAGGCTGACACTGCAGCCTAGTGCTTATCAGGGCATGAACACGACTATCTAAATTGGAAGCTGATTGCAAAGAACCTCAATCAAAAAAGTATTTATTTAACTTGTACAGTAATTAGTGGAAGTGTGAGCCACACTTATTCATGCGTCGTTGCCACGGGAATCTGAAGAGATTGTGCCATGTTCGCAAAGATAGACGAGAAGCAGCCTTATTCTGGCGTTGTTGTGGTCACTCACATAGGAAAGCGTTTACTATGCTAGTAATTGCTAAGTGTGTTGCTCTAATTTTTGTATTAAGTATCTCAAAATAACAAACAATGCTTTTCAGTAAGTTTATCCATTTCAGCATACGGTGATTGCATTCAGCAAGGATGATCGTTAGAATACCCTGGGTGACCTGATTTTATAAAGCAGTAATAGCGAGGCAAGCCTTTTGGGAATGGTTAGCATAGTGCAATATTGCATATGATAGCATAGTTAGCAGGACCAAAAGCAAGGTTAGTAAAATTGCCTCAGTAGTGTGGGCCCACATGGCCCCAAGATTGATTGAAGTATTTCCGCACAGAATGAGATATGTAGATATAATAATTAGTTCATTAATGTGGAGTATGTTGGTGAAGAACCCGGCTGATTATTGTGTGTACAAAGTGCGGATCTAGTGAGTGATGATTGTGGCAAAAGCTGCAAAATAATTTAAGAATAGCGGCTTGTTACTGATCAAATATGTAGGCGTAGTCGTACAAAAGCAAATGTATACACCGTATTTGTGAAATGTGGTACAGCTCACCCTTCCAGTGTGTGGTTGTAACAATGCCCTTACTGAGCGTTGAGTCACATCCACTAAGGCACAGTTTTGTTAAACAGACATTTGTGGCTTTTTGTAAGCAGAACGCTTGACAGGCGAAAACAAACACGTCCTAGAAAACTTCCGACCGGTGGTATGACGTTGACTAGTTTGCATCTGATATATTGTCCTTGGTCAATCCGATCGCAAG
Organism: Dicrocoelium dendriticum; assembly: GCA_944474145.2. NCBI lineage: Eukaryota > Metazoa > Platyhelminthes > Trematoda > Plagiorchiida > Dicrocoeliidae > Dicrocoelium > Dicrocoelium dendriticum. The sequence goes on from OX104060.1 coordinate 808,395, forward strand.
TACCTTATTCGGAATGGAAAAGTTTAACTGTTGCTTATCCTAAAACTGGCGACGCACGACCGCCGTTTCTTCTTGATTGGATTTATCATTTGTTAACCATAGATGGGTCGAAACCAGAGTTCCGCAAGGGGCACTAGGCAAAACAAAAACAAGGAAACGGCAAATTTAAAAAACCCGCTGTGTGTTTGGGTTGCGACTCGTAACCTCCATTAAGTAACTGTTTCACGTTGAGGCAAATCCCGGTCACTCCGATTGCAAGGACAGTCTCAGAAATGGAATACTCGAGTGTTGCTACTTTTATCACTGGTACACCACGACTGCGGTTCCCTCTTGTTATTAAATTATCAGGCTGCTAGTCAGAGTTGGGTTAGAACTAAGAGCCTATTGTTTCACAACTGACGCCATGAACGCTATGCTACTGAGATACGCGAGTAACGCTTGACAAGAGGAAAGCAGTTAAAAGTTCACTTTGGGATACACGCAGCGTTGTCAGGTTGCGACTTGTAACCTTTATAGTGGACTAGGTTCACCTTTAAGTAAACCTTGGTCATTCCGATTGCGAGGACCGTATCCGGAATGGAAATACTTGGGAGTCGCTCCTCTCAACCCTAGCCTACTACGATCGCCGTTTCTTCCTGGTTTGTACCCATCCCTTTGAGTTAGCCTGAGCTTGGTTGTAACCCAGAGCACTGTAGGTAATTACTGACGCCTGCAAATCTTTGCTACTGAGATCCGCGAGCAACGCTTAGCAAAACGGTAAGCATATCAATGTTATATATAGGAAACTGTCTTTGTGGCTGGGTTGCAACTCGCCTCCTTTTTTAAAATCTCTGATCACTTCAAGGTAAACCGTTTTTATTCCAAACGCAAAGAGCGAATCCGGATTATATCTATTTGGGTGTTGCTCCTCCCAACACTACACGCCGCGAATGCGGTTTCTTCCGCATATATACTCATCAATTAAAGATAGCCTGGTTGGGTTGGAACTCAGAGCCTAGTAGTTTGCGGCTGACGTCTAGGACACAATGCTACTGAGATCTGCTTGAATCACATAGCACAGCGAAACGCAATTCGAGGTTAAATATAGGGAACCCGCTGTTTAGTTGGGTTGCGAAACGCAACCACTATTAAAACATCGGTTCTATTTAAGGTAAACCTTGTTAATACTGATCGCAAAGACCTTATCTATGAAGGAGGCATGTTTATGTTGCTCCTCTAAATACTGGCTCAACACGACCGCGCTTTTGTCTTGGTTTGGACCTATTTGGTGAAGGTAGCTTGAGTTTGGGAGAATTAGGCTTTTATAGTTTCTTGTCAACACTTGGAAAACTTGGCTCCTAAGTTCTGTGAGCAAGTATTGGCAGAGCGAAAAGCAGTTTAAAGCAACGTTTAGGGACTATGCTGGGTACTTGGATTGGGACACGCAAGTTCTATTGAGACTATGGTTTACTTTAAGATGAACCTCGGTCATTTGAATCGGGTGGCCCATATCTTTATTGGCAAAAGTTGCGTGTTACTTCTCTTGGCAGTGGCGCACCACGACTGCCGTTTCTTTCTAGTTTGGAATCACCAGATGATTATATAATAATTTCGGATGAACTGCAAATTGTTAGTTTACGAAGAACGCATAGAAAGGTTTGCAACTGAGTTCCGCGAGCAAAACTTGGAACAACGGTATGCACTTCAAAGTTAATTAGGAATACGCTGTGTGGTTGAGTTTCGAAAAGCAACCCTTATTGAGATGTCAGTTCTCTTTGAAAGCAACTTTTTTATTTTAATCGCAAAGACCGTATCTAGGATGGGAATATGTTGGTGTTTCACCCCAAATACTGGCTCATCACGATCGCGCTTTTGTTCTGGTTTGGACCCACCAGGTTGAGATGGCCTATGGTCAGTTAGAACTAGAGCCTGGTCGTTAACGAGAGATGCCCGACAAACTACGCTACTGAGATATGCAAGCAACGCTTGCACAGGGAAATGCAATTTAAAGTTTAATCAATAATACACGCTGTGTGGTTAGTTTTTGACAAGCATCGTCTTTTAAGAACTCGGCTTACGCTGAGGTGAACTTTGGTCATTCCGATGGAAAGAACCATATAGTGAATAGAAAATTGCCGATGTCGTTTTTCCTGAATATATCACACCTGAACTGCGTTTTCCTCATGGTTTGGATTCAAAAGTTGAAGGTAACTGAGCTGGGGCGACATTTGGAAAGTGGTAGTTTTCGGCTAGCAGCAAAACATTGCGCCTCTAAGATTCGCGTGCAATGCTTGGAACAGCGGAACGCCATTCAAAGTTACATTTGGGAAGACGTTTGTGGTAGGCTTGCAAATCTGATGCCGCCAAACCCGGAGAAAACCTCGGTCGTAGTGTGCCAAATTTGGCAGAAGCAACACCCAAGTATTTCCAACCGGATAATGTTTTCTCGATCGGAATAATTATGTCTTATTTCATATTTTTCAGAGGTCGCAATGGACTTTGCGAGTCGCAATTTAACAAAACATCGTGTCCCTTAACTACAACCTTTTTTGTTTGCTGCTGTGTCAAGCGTTGCCCGCAGTTCTCAGTTGCTTATTGTTCCGGGCGTCAACTGCGAACTACGAGGTTGTGAGTTCCATCCCAGATATTCTCACCTGATGAGAAAAGCGCGGAAGAAACCGCATATTGTTTGTAAGTGTGTTCGTAAGAGAAACGCAAAACAATTTACATTCCGGATACGATCCTTGCAATCGAAATGCTCGAGGCGTATCTCAAAGTACACCGAGGAGCAAGTAGAGATTGCGAGTCGCCAACCATCCACACAAAATATTCCCAAATTTAACTTTGAATTGCTTTCCGTTGTGCCGAGCGTTGCTCATGAATCGCAGTAACATATTGTTTCGAGGTTAAAGCGTCAACTACTAGTCGCTGAAGTCCAACCAGACCTGACAACCTACAACTAATGAGTCCAAACCGGGATGAATGCGCGGTCTTGGTGTGCGAGTGTAGGGAGCATCAACACCCAAATATTTTAATTTCGGATACGTTTCTTGCGATTGGAAGAAAGGTAGATTACCCTTACTTGAAATAAGCTGTTAATAGAGGTTGCATTACCGCAACAAAACCAAAAAGGCGTGTTTCCTAAATGCAACATTGGATTGCCTAGCTCTGTGCCAAACGTTGCTCGCTGGTTTCAGTAGCATAGTTTGCATTACGTCTGCAGTCAACAACTACTAGGCTCTGTGCTTTAACACTTTCCATGCTATCTATTCCTGTTGGGTTAAAACACGGACGAATCCGCCTTCGTGTGGTGCCTGTTTGCGGATAAGCAACACCCAAATAATTGCATTCCGTATACGGTCCTCTCGATCTGAAATTTCGAGGTTTAACTCAACTATAACGGAAGTCTCAATGCACCTGGCGATTCGAAACTAAACCACAGGGCATGTGCCATTAGTTCGACTTTAATTTTCTATCCGCTGTGCCAGGCGTTGCAATCGGATCTCAGTAGCATAGGGTTCCGGGCGTCAGGCGTGAATTACTAAGCCCTAAATAAGTACTCAGCTCAAGCTATCTGCAGCTGATTATTGTAAACAAGGAAGATGCCACGGTCTTGTTGAGACAGAGTTAGGCAGAGCAACGCACATATATTAATTTTGGATACAGTCTACTAGACCAGAATGAAAAATTTTACCTCAATTTTAACCAAAATCGCTATGAAGTTTGCGTGCCGTACCTCAACCAAACTCCTGTTCCCTACATTCAACGTCGCCCGCGGAGTTCAGTAGCAAGTGTCTCTGGTTTCAGCTGTAAACTGTTAGGCTCCCAGTTCTCTACAGTTCCGGCTATTTTCAACTGCTGACTCCAAGATAAGTCGAAACTGCGACCGTGGTGAGGATATGTTGGAAGGAGCAACGCACATATAAAATAGTACCTCGGGACGTACTTTGCTTAGGGGATAACCGAAGTTTACCTGAACGCGTACCGCGGTCACAATAGATGCTGCATTCCGCAAACCAAGCACATCGCGTGTTTCCTGAAATCAACATTGAAATTGCTCTCCGTTGTCGTAATCTTTACTCGCAGATCTTAGTAGCATACTGTTCCGTGCGTCGGCCTTGTACTACTAGACATTGAGTTACACCCAGCTTTGTTTGCTTAAACTCTTAAGTCTAAAAGAAACAGTGTTGAGGTCCTAGTATGCCAGTATTGAAAAAAACAACATCAAATATTTATATTCCGGTTACGGACCTCGTTATCCGAATGGCCAAGAAATACTTCAAATTGAACCAATGTCTCAACAGAGAATGCGAGTAGCAAACGAACCACCTGGCTTGCTTGTTAACTTTACATTAAATTGCATGTCGCTGTGTCATTATTTGCTCGCGGAACTCAGTAACATATTTTTCCGCGCTGCAACTTTGAACTTATTGGCTCTACGTTAAACTTTTCTCGGTTATCTCCCAGTGTTTTGTCTAAAACAGGACGAAAATTCGGTCGTCGTTCGCCCTTGTTAGCAGAAGCAACAAGCAAACATTTTCAGCACGCATACGGTTCTCGCAATCGGAGTGACGGTGTTTAACTCAAACTAAAACCAGATCTACACAAATGTCGCTAATCGCAAATTAAACACACAGCAGGGGCCAAACATTCAACTTTCAATTGCTATCTGATATGTTAAGTGTTGTTCGCTGGTTTTGGAAGCATAATTATTCGGGCGTCAACCGTAAATTTCTGGACTCTGAGTTCCACCCCGGATCAAGCTATCTCGACCGGAGGAGTACAAACCAGGATGAAACGGCGGTCATGGTGTGCCCGTTGAGTAAAGAGCATCATTTAAACGTCTTCATTTCGAAAAATAACTTTGTGCTCGGAATGACCAATTTTGAAATCAACCTGAACTGGGCTCTCCATAGAGGTGGCAAATTGCAAAACACCTACACTGAGTTTGCCCTTATTTCAACTTTGAATTGCTTCCTGCTATGAGAGGGGTTGCTTGGAGCTCTCAGCAGCACAATTTTCCTGAATTCAGACGTAAACTACCAAGCCCGGATTTCCAAAACAGCTCAGGTTATCTCCACTTGATTAGTCCAAACAAAAAATAACATTTGACATGGCTTGCCAGGGTTGGAAAGAAAAACAATCGAATATTTCCATTTCAGATACGGTCCCATGACTCTTATTAACCTAGGATTACCTAAACGTGACGCAAACTCTTAACAGAGATTGCGAGTGGCAAATTGACCACACAACATATATCCTAAATTCAACATTTAATTGATCTTTGAAATGCCATGCTTTGCTCGCTGATATCAGTAGCATAGTTTTGCGGAATTAAGCCGTGAATTACTATCTTCTATGTTACACTCAACTCGGTTCTCAGCAACTGTGATGTCTAAACAGAAAAGCAAGAACGGTCGTGGTGTCTACGTTGGAAGAAGCAACAACAAAATATTTCTAATCCGGATACTGTTATTTCAGTCAGAATAACCGAGGTTTAACACAACGTGAAACGAAGTCTCCAAATAGGTTGCTAACCGCAGACTAACCACACAGCATGTGCCCTAAATTCAACTTTGTTTTTCTTTCTGATGTGTCTAACGTTGCTCGTGGATTTCAGTAACATAGCATCTATGGTGTCAGTCGTAAACTGCTTTGCTTTGAGCTCCAACTCATCTCCAGCTCTCTCTACTTAATCAGTCCAAGGCAGGAAAAGACGGCGGCTGTGTTGTGTTGTATTTTGAGAAGCAACACCCAAATATTTCCATTCCTCATCCAGTCGTTCCAATCGGAACTGATGAGAAAAGACCTTAAGGTAAAACCTGGTCCCAATAGTGGTTTCCTACTTGGCTCAGGCTATCCACCTGATCATTCCAAAACAAGATGAAACCGCGGTGGGGGTAATCCATTGTTGGAAGGTCCAACCCCAGATACGTTTATTTCGGGTACTGTCTTCGCGATCAGAATGAATGAAGAATATTTTAACGTACAACGATGCCTTATTTGAGGTTGCAAGTCACAAACCAACACAGCATATTGCAACATGCAACAATAAATTGCATTTCCATCGGCTATACGTTGTTGCTGATCTCATCAGACTACTTTTTTGCGTCATTCGTAAACTATTGGAAATGCTTTCTAACCCAGCTCTGCCTATCTCAAATTAATGGGTCAAAATCAAGACAAAACAACACAGGCCTAAAAGAAAAGTATTATCCATGTAGAACACACCACACCACAAGTTGGAGTGTTAGCTGCTTGATCTGCTTACACCGGTGAGACGAAGTTTAACAAAGTACACTGTGAGGAACAAATTCGGCCTGGTTGGCTGTGCGCAATACACGAATATTGCCGACAAGGCAATCTGTTCAATAGATGTATGGCCATTTTTCACTAACGTTCCATTCAGAGGACGGGTGGATTTTTATGTGAGTATATCAGGAGTAATAAAGTATTGTTACCGATTCCTGCGGAATGTCTTAGGGATTTGCTGCTGTTATGCACGGAAACTGTGCATTTCTTATTTGAAAACATACCGTAACGACTGGTGGATGATGTAACCATTAAAAATCCGCTCGGTCCGGTATTGGCTGATATCTTCAGGACGATGGTTGAAATGATATGTGAGCCGCACAAAAATCAAATGTGTTTATGCAGGCGATGCGTAGGTGACAAACTAGCGATCACTCCAAGTGGAGACGCTGTTCTAATGCGCTAGATAACGCACATCCAAACACCCATTTTATTTGTAAACTGGGGGATAACAATTGCCTTCTGTTTTTAGATGTGTTGTTGACTAGATGTGAAGAAGGCTGTATAAAGTGCTCGGTTCACAAAAAACATACACAAACAGGACTGCGCAAACGCTTCAGCAGCTTCGTTCCTATCAAATACAAGCGGTGCATAGTCAAGACGCTGTTTAATCGAGCCCGCAGAATATTCAATGCCAATTGTTTGGTATAGGAATTGCTGTTTATCACAGAGGCGCTTTGGGCCAACGGATATCCGGAGGCGTTTATTTGATTCCACATTCAACTAAAGGAGAACAGACCGACGGTACTTACTGTGCCCAAACTATCTGTTTACTTTCAATTACCTCCCTAACGTTATATCTTGTCCGCCTAACTTAAAAATGGTTGCATGCAGCAGTTCGTCGTGTAGGAATTGTCGCCAAATTCTGCCCCATTTGGAAGACCGGTAATTTGCCTTTGCTTCCAGTGAAGCCTATCAACCAATCACCGCCGCAACCCATTGTATTTACCAATACGTTTGTAATTGAGAAAGTAGTTACAGTGGCAGAACAGATCGATCCTGGTGTAAACGCATTGGAGAGCATATCCCAAAAAGTATTGCTAAACTATCGACAAAATAAGCAGCCGTACGCGGAAAATCGTCTAAGCTGACGGCGTCATCTGTCGCCAGACATCTAACGCAAACAGGCCACGAAGTTGCCCCTGGGTCAATACTTACTGATAACTATCGAAATGAAAACCCCAAATTTTTTGGGTTTGTCGGAGCGGTGGCACTTAACCGGCGTCCCTCTATCCTTTGTTTACAGAAAAATTAACAGTATTTCTAAAGCTTCTTTGGGGCTCATGAACCTAAGATCAAGCTCGTGGATCTGTTATTCTTGCGTCTACTTAACGGGTGTGATCGGTTTCAAACCTTCGATTTTTCTGTCACGTGCCTCGTATTTATGTTGTTAGTTTGTGACTTGGCGGAGAGTAGGAATTTGTTCCATCTTGCAATACCAATCTTCTCGTGGTCTTATTTAAAACCGCTTCCTTTGTGCGCCAGATTTGGGAGTTGCAACACCCAAATATTCACATTGCAATTGCGGTCCTCGCGAACAAACTGATCTAGGTTTTTTACAACAGTAACTAATTCCTTAATGTTGTTGCTATTCACTACCCGGCCACACAGCGTTCGCCCTCGTTTTAACTTGGAAATACCTTAGGAAGAGCCAATCTTTACACGTTTGTCTCAGTAGCATCGTGATCCCGGCGTCAACCGTGAACTACCAGGCTCTGATTTCCACTCCAGCTCAAGCTGTCTCCATCTGATGTTCCTAAACGAAAAAAGTCCGCGGTTTTGGTGGGTTGATGTTGAAAGGAACAACACTTAAATATTTCTATTTGCGGTACGGTCCCTGCAATCAAAAGTACCGAGGTCGTAACAGAGACTGACGATTTACGAGCCAACCACATAGCGTATTTCTAAAATTCAACTTTAATATGCTTTCCGCTGTGACGCGCGTTGCTCGCGGATCTCAGTAGTGTTCTGGACTTCAGTCGTGAACTACTACTACTACTCCAGCTCAAGCTACCTCTACCTGCTGAGTCCAAGCATGACTAAACCGCGGTCTTGGTGGGTTAAGGTTGCGGTTGGAACTTTCATATATTTCCAGTACAGCTATGCTGCTAACGCTAGGAATAACTGAGGTTTATCTTATTTTAATCCTATGTCAAAATAGAGGTTGCACGTTTAAGAGCAACCACACAGCACGTTCCCTATATTCTACCTCCAGTTGCTTTTCGCTATGCCAAGTGCTTCTCTCTGATTTCAATAGCATAGTGCTGGGGGTTTCAGCCCTTCTTACCGGGATCTGAGTTACATCCTAGCTCAAAATCTCTCCCCCTGATAGGTCTAAACCACGGCGAGACCGCAGTCGTTATATGCCAGTCTTAGGAGGAGCATTACGTAGATATTCTCAGTCACGGTACCTTAAACAAGGTCAAGTCGAATTATGATTACCTTAACTTTAACGAAATTCTCAATGGCTTTTGCAAGTCGCAACGCAACCACACAGAGTTAATCCTAAAATTAAGTTCTTATGGCTCAATGCTGTACCAAGCGTTTTTTGCACATTGCGGTAGCATATGTTTCCGTGCGTTAGTATTTTATTACTGTGCTCCGATTTTTAACCTAGCTCAGATGATATCGACCTTGTGATTCCAAAATAGGACGATACGGCGGTCGTGGGGTTCCACGTTTGGAAGGAGCGACATACAAAGTTTTCCACCCTGGATACCGCTCTTGCGATCTGATTGACCCTGGTTTGCCTCAACCTGAACCAAGTTCCCAGTAGGTGTTGCAAACCGCAACCCATCCACACAGCGTGTTCTTTAATTTCAACGTTTATTTGCTTGCCGCTGCCCCAAGCGTTGCGCGGAAAGCTCAACAGTGTAGATTTCCTTGCGTGAGCCGTGAATTACTAGGCACTGACGTTCATCTTTCCACAGGCTATCTCCAATGATGCGCTTAAACCAGGATGAAGCCGCAGTCGCGGTTTGCATGTATTGGGTGGACCAACAGCCAAATATTTTTACTCCGGATAACCTCATGGTGTACGGAACGGCCAAGTCTTACCTTAAACAAAGCGATATCCCAATTGAGGTTGCGACTCACAAACTTAGCACATAGTGTGTTCACTGATTTTAAGTTTGAATTGCTTTCCGCTGTTTAAGCCTCTCTCACGGTTTCAGTAGCGTAGTGTATTGGGCGTCAGCCGTGAACTTCAAGGCTCTGAGTTTCACCCTAAATCAGCCTTAGGTTCCTCGTTCTCGTTGGATTGTATTGAGTTCCACTCGGTTAAATACTGATCAAGCTAAAATTGTGTCTTCCAGAGTTAGGTTGGTAGCAGTTAACCTGAAACTGGTATAACAACTGGATGTGCCGGAAGTTTCCGTCTTGGTTTACTCGGACATCAGAGTCCCAGTTCAGTTGCGTACTCGCTGTTGCTAGTGCGTCACGTGTCTCATTACAGTGTATTGCAAGTTATGGCGTATAACTATGCTCCAGTTGGTAAGAGTATTGATGGGAATACCGGGTTACAGGATATGGAGCGATTCAGCAAACGTGCAATCAGAGTGGCTCCGGAGTGTCGCAAATTGATATACCCGTAATCAGCCACATTTCTTTCGCCAGGATCCGCAACACTTTGAGTTTGAAGTACACAGTTTGTTAATGATATTTACATTGGTCCCATTAGTTTGGACCTACCAACTACTTCAGCCAAAATTCTCATATTTCAATAGCACAATCGCGCGCATATTGGAAAAACCAGCGCCGGTTTTACTTGTCCGACTCTCAAATCGGCAATTCACGCCTGACAGGAAGTGCGCTCACGCATGCACACAGTTTAGGAGTGCGCACAATTGAGTGCGAAGCAATGGATTTCACTTGACCATTTGCTGACATGCATGGATGTTTTGCTACCATGTAGGGCTTCAAAATATAAGCACGAAGGGAACACAAGACGCCATGGCCATGAGTTAGAGCCGCGGAAAATCAGGATACGTGGAATAGCAAAGAGGCACTGAGCAAAGAAGATTTTAGGGGCCTCATTAAGGCCAGAACTCAATCAACCTGCACCTGCAGCGAGATAGGGTTTACAAAGCATTGTAATTGAGAACAGCCATAATTAGCAGATCGAAAAGCAAAGAAGTGCGCACCTAATGGGCAAACGTGCAAGAATCAAAACTGGAATTTAGTCGCTTGAATGTGGCAGTGGCTTACGAGAAATTGTGAGGCAGCCCCTTGATGCCACAATGAGGCTGTTGCCTTCCTTGGTAGCAAAAGTTGTTCCAACAAATTTAAAAAGTTCGAACAGCATAACAAGCGTATTAGTACCAAATGTTTCGCGAGGCACTGATGAATCACATGTCGGGGTTTTGATCAGCAGGGTCAGAGCAACTAATTGTTTACACGGTTTACTCTTGTTCTAGCTAGTGGGTTCGTAGTTGTGTTTAGTGTTGCGCATTAAGTTTAAGGGCCTACATCATTCGGACCCACTGTGGTTACTAGTCTCCAATACCCGACCGCATCTTTTGTTTGTGATAGCACAGCTTAGCAAAAACAGATGGCCTAACCTCAATATCCTGCGAGGTACCAAACAAAATCGATCGTAGTATTTTCTTTCTTTACCTACCTTAGTGCAATACAAGCCTAAATAGCATATAAAGAATTGAAGACATTTTTCTTATAACGCGGCTTTTCCCTTACTCGTAATAAATTTTGCAGCAGCCCAAGTAACGTTTACGTCGCAAAACACCGTCTTTTGGGGAAAATCGGCTAATTCAACAAAGGTAGCTCCGCGAAGATGCTAACATAACAAACGTGTAGAAGCCTAGGAGTGAATAGCTGTGTCATTTTCATAACTGGCGACGCTTCTGCCTTAATGTCATTTCTCCTATGGTTCAGGTAGAAAAACCCATTCCAGCATAAACCAAAAAGAACCAATCAGCAAGTAAGCAAGCTATGCGCAGGTGTCCACTCAACTTCTCTGATCGCTTGCGGCAAGCTAGTCGTCTGCACCCCTATGTAAACCTGTGTTGTCATTGTGCTTTCACAAGCCCACCACGTCCTTTCCTTTTCTGGATAAGCCGCTCTTTTACCACTGAAAATTAGGTACACTCTTCCATTGCCCGTAGTATTTTCTGCCGTGTATTTAGGAATCCTCTGTTAGCAGGCAAATGCTTTGCAACCGATTCACCTTTTCGTTCCCTGCGTCGTCTCAGCCGCACTCTTTTCTTCTTGATCACCTTTCATCCAGTACTGACTTCTTAAAGTCTTTACCCGACCTTCGCAGCCACTAAAACTCGGTTCCAGTGGTTCTGATATTCGGCATTGGTTGGACCTACACTGTGTCACTAACTGATGGCTTAGATATCGTCCGGATCCCGTGGTCATAATACCGTTTTCGATCGCTTATCCATTTTCTTAAAATTCTTTGTAACTGCTAATGTCACGGCAAGGTCAGGTGCAATGGTTCCGCTGACAGAAGCACTAGGGTTCTTGTCCATTTGATGTACGGACGTTGCACTAGGCTGAGACCAACTTTCGTTGATGCCGCGTTGCAAATTTCCAATAGCATCAGATACGAATCTGCAAAGGTGGCTCTAGCCTCCGACAATAGCTATCTGGTGAGCATTTGCTTTTAATGCTTCATCATCAGACCAGCGCTATCAAGTGTAAGACAGCAATTGCATGATTAAAATCGACCAGTTAGTAAAGTAAAATAGACAGAAATTTAAAATATGTTAATTACATAATATTGACCTCCACTTCATGCCGCTGACCTCAGTATCCCCCGTTTTTTGGGCCAGAAAAGCTGTATATCTTTAACTAGCTTTTGCTGCCAGCATAAGGACGATTGAAATAGTAGAAAGCAAATTGCTTCGACCGTCACAAGTGTACGAACGCATTGTCCCTTCGAGCAGTGAATTAGGAAATTGTGTACATGGGAAATATACCGGACGTAGCAAAGCGAAACAGTTCAGTACGTGTAAGCAAGCAATTCGGACTAAGTGGCATATTTCAGATGAGCTCCATGACAGCCTAAAACCTTAGGGCACAAACCTTCCGAGGTTTTACAAGTTACCAAATATTCACAAAGCTAATATTTCACTTTTTTCTACTTTGTCAGTATTCAAATTGCCCTACCATGCGGTCTCTCATTGGTTTTTAGAAATTCTGGAACAGGTGCGACAACAACTGGCAAATTATGGTCTAAGTGATAGCTTCCAGTTCAAAAAGCATAATGCCTGCCAAAATTGGAGGAAAGGTTTTGTTCTATTTTGCTACTGTCTCGCTATTTACAAACCTTTAGCTTAAAGAGAAGGTAGATAACATTTGTTACAATATAATACGGTCAGAACTGAAAATATGTATACATACTCGTGAGCTAAAATACACACTGTTGCGTTGTATCTACAACGCACAGATCCGGTTTGCAGACAAATAATACCGGCAGAAGGATGGCGTGGCCACGGGATCTGCCCCGGGTTAACTGCTGGCGGATATCACCACGACAAATTTAGATGGTACAGAATTGCAGGCGGATATGGTCACTTTTATCCACTTCCATCGGTACATGGACGATTTGTTCGTTGTGATGGATGAGCACAATAACTTAAATGAAATTCCTAACCGCTTTAGCAGAACACATGCAACACTGTATTTTACTTAAGAAAAAAAGAAACTCAGTTGCCATATAATGATATTCTGTTATCCAGGATATAAAGCCGCTCAATCCTTCTGCGGATCTAGAGAAAACAAAGGTGTACTAGTCAATAAGCGGATTACCACAATTTCGTCCCTCCGAAATATAACCGCACCTTTAAATGTAAGGAAGGTATTTGGAACCGATCAAATAGACATAAGTTCCTAGAGGGATGGAAACAATCGGTTTGGTATAGTAGTTTGGTAACGTTTCGCCTTTAACATAAAGGCTTCGTCAGACCAGGTGAATAAGTGTGCAATTGGTGTGAGAGTTTATAGCGAACAGGGGCGATAACGGCGTTACCCGAGTCTTGAGCCATGAGCCATTATAAGAACTGTTCGGAATGTCACCTCAGGTGGTTCGATCACAGTAGGAATAGTCCAGGTGTTCCTTTGTGTGTTATGACATTGACGGATAAGCCCATATTGTGGACAATGGGAATCAGTATGCATTACCAACCTAATCCATGCATCGATGCTCGTCAAGCTGGTCGGCTTATGACCGCTCGCCACTCATAAGGGTTCTAACCCTCCATTCTATTGTCGCAGTCGTCAGATTTGGCAACCTCCACGGTCTCGGCAATCAACCGCTATGTGGTTGATCGGATACCCTTCCTAATGACCTCTACTTTTTCGAGGCCTATCTGGTGACGCGTGTCTAATGCATGCGCAGGTACGGCCAAGTCTCTTGTTATTGCCTGGTAGTAGAACTCGTTTCTTGGTAGTCTTGCAATGTGTCTATTATGCTCCGAAATTCGTGTGCCTAATTCTCACGATGCTTGGCCCCTGTACACATGCGCACGATACTTACAGTTAATTTTATAAACACAGTTAGTCGTCATATCCTTGGGAAGCAGGTCCTTAAGCTGGACCAGCACAGAACGTAACGTTCGACCTCAGTGAAAGATCACCCTTATATTTTCCTTGTTTATTACCATCAGAATTGCCTCCGAAGTGCCTTCCTTGTACAGAATTCCGACCGTCCCTATTCACTCGGTTTGGCGCCTTGACTGCCAGGGTAGCACTTTTTGCATTTGGCGTTTAACTAGCCGTCTTAAGTAACCACTTTCTAACAGTTTGCCCATTGCTACGTTTCGCGGTCTTTTTGTCCTCTTTCATTGTGCACAAGGTTTGTGCACTGTAGAAAAACTCTGAGGCTATCCCAGCGTAAACCTGTTTCCGATAAAACGAAGTGTAGTGGAGTACGCCATCAGTATTCGTTGGCTTGCGCTATATTGTCGTCCTTAAATTTCCCCCATTCCTGTAAACCAAGCAGTCAAGAAACGGTATTGTGCCGCTACAAGATTTAAACTCAATAGTAAACTGTATTCTCTCATCAATGGAGTTTATGTGATCAAGTTACTCATCCTTCTTATCCAGTTTAACAAGTACAAAGGTGTCGTTCACATAACGCCAACAAACTTTGGGTGAGCTAATGTTGTTTGTTAACTCGCTGTTCTCGAATTTTTCCATATACCTGTTCGCCGGTACCAGGGATATTGGCGGTCCCATGGCGAGACCTTGTTCCTGACTGTAAAGTTTCGACTGAAAAACGAAGTAAGACATGTTAAGGCACACTGGCGTTCCCTCGATTATCTGGCAAACTGTTAGTTTTGTCCGATCATACAGAGTGACATATGCATTTAAATAAATAACTAAATATTTATTCTCGGCTCTCCGAGGCATGCCCGAGAGGGCCTGATCAAATAAATGCGATTATACAGACATGTCATAGCAATTGTATCTGTGACAATTGGAGGTTGTTCATACGTTCCTATTTAAAACTGTACAAACAGGACAGCAATAATAATGAAGATAGCCCATTGCTATGAGTTCGGGCACGTTTGTGTGGGTACATTCGTTCTGCCATAAAGTGCAGCAACAATTAAGGCATGAATAGAACAGAACTAGGACTGATCATTTATAAAAGAGCTAGTGAAGAACACGCTCAATCGCGATTACACGATGCGCTGGGTTCATGTGAGTGTAGCGTAAAGAACAATGGTGATTGAGCGAAAAACGACATGTCGATGAAATATGCAGATAAGAAAGTATCGTGTTGTATCCAACATGGTAGTATATAGTCATGATCAGCTTGTCAGTGTAAGCTTATTGGCAAACTTTATTCAGTGGTGAGTCTCATCCGCCACATGGCAGTGTTGTTAAACGGACATTTGTGGCTTTTTATAGGGAGAACGCTTGCCAGGCGAAAACCCACAACGTCCTTGAACACTGCCATCAACGCATTCGAACGACAAGCTGCAATTGGCAATGCTTCTTATTGACCGATTATTTGTTCTGTTAGTCGCATTTAGGACACAGCCATAATTTTCGCCGGCTGATTCAAGATGGGGCGGGACTGTATCATCCATGGGTCCTGTCACTTCATGACAAAATGGCACGGCTTGTACGGTAGGTGCTCTATAAATCGAACATTTGTCATCGGTAGAACCGTGTAATGTCTCTGATGGGTATCCAGTAATTTGTTGTTGAACCAAATGTTACAGGAGAATGGCCAAATTCTACCGTTCAGGCCCAAGAAAGCTGCGAGTTGTCCTGAATACTTAACCGGAAATCCTCCCATAGTAAGTTCACTTGATAGGAAACATTGACATCCACGAACATATGGACGGTAACAGTAATGCAGGCAGCTACAGATGTGGTAAATGGAAAGAATTTCAGTAGTGTAACGGGCCGAACAGCTTTGTTCTTGCCATAATGAAAGTATTGTGTGGGAAGGAATTGCGATGGGATATTTCCAACTTACATGCATAGCACGTGCAGGAAAATCTGCCTTACGGTTAGATGAAATGATCTAGTTTACACCAAATGTCAGCCACTCCGAATAAGAGCTAAGTGAAGAAGAGGCAAGCTTAACCCAGTTGTCCAGGACTTAATATATTGGCATCCATCCAAGATAGAAGATAAGTGTTTTGTCCATCCTGTAAGTACCAAGGCAGCGTAATGATTATCCATATATTTTCAGATAAGGGAATATTGCGCTTTGTTGAAGTGCTGAGGTCAAGACATTGGACGTATCCTCGGGTTCTGACCAACATTTCTGTGGAAATCTCGAAAATAAGACAACGAAAAGGACAGCCACACAAACAGGCAACAACGATGCATCCGGAACTCAGAGAAAAGAATCAGTAGCAAAATCACATTCACTAATGAACCTTACTATATATGTATCACTATAAACTAAATATCTCATGTACATCTGTTCCATAAAAGTTTAGGTTATTCGTACCATAAACTGACGCACCAGAGAGCTGCGCGATATCGGGGAGCGAGAGGTTGATCCGAAGGGTTTGGATTAGTTGATGGATTACGACTACGTCGTTTAATTAAATAGTGAAGATGAGTGGTGTGGATCAAGGTTAGGGATAAAATAAGCAGTGATAATAAAGCATGAGCAATTTCAGCAAAGTTCTCGAGGAAGCAATGCTTTGGGTATGCGGCACTTAGGTCATTTACGTCTCCGTAGTATGGATGAAGTCAGAAATACGGTCAAAAAAGAATAGAATAAGGCAAAGCACAGAGATGGCTATCCATTTGAAAAGTAATCAGAGACCGAGATACGGAAAGGACAGAGTAGGATTGAAAAAGGCTTTAATTACTAGAGTGAAAAAGTCAACGAGGCTTTCGAGGGACTAAGCAGTCAATTAAAACAGCCGAACTAGGAAACGTAACGTCTCATGAATTTGAGTGAATTCGGAGTGCAGGGGGCCGATCAGGCGAGGCTCGAAGGGTCAGCGCGTTGGGAATGGGACTTAAAATGAAGGCAAGAAAAAGGCTAAGAAAATATAAAGTGAAAATAATCAGCAGGCCCTAGTGGTAGGGAAAACGTATACCTGAGTCTGCAAAGACTGTACCGCTGAAGTATCAGTAACCAAAGAGTAGTTAGAGAAGCTGAGAGGACAAGTGCGACTAAATAAGGTTAAGGTAGTGAAGCTGGCCGTCCGTTTGAAAAGGGGAAAGAAAACAGAAAGCGGGACAAGGACAGGTTAGGGTCAGTATGAGAAAGGTTTACTAATAAGGAGTGGGGGAGCCCACGAGGCTTTCCAGGTCGTGTAAACAAGACGTTGAGTCAGCCAAACCAAGGTTTTCAACGTGGAATAGCTCTGAGTAAAACTAGAAATCAAGTGGCCGATCTGGCGAGATTGGATTAGTCGGCGTGTAGGAATAGCACGAAAAAATGAAGGCAGGAAAAGGTCCGCAACAAGAGAGGGTGAGCGAGTCAAGCAGAATCTCTGGTAAGGGGAGCAAGAGCCTTGCGTCTGCCTAGCGTATACTACTTATGCCAGAGTAGCATTAGATCACTCAGAGAGTGAGAGGCTAGTTATTGGGACTAAGTCACACCAGAGCAGTAAGACCGAGCACGTTAATTGAAGAAGAAATGAAAACAGAGCGCGATAATAAAAGTTAGGGTCAGATGACTGAAGGAATTCGGAGAGCAGGAGGCCAATCGCGTAGGGCTTGATTAGTCGGCGCGTTTCGATAATGACATGTAGTAGAGGTAAGAAAAGAGCCAGCAGTAAGTGGTGGGCAAGTCTAGCAGGCTCTAGATTTAAGGGGAAAATCATGTTAAGACTGCAGGACGTATACCGCATAAGTCTCAGTAGCATAGTAGCAGACTGGGCAGGTGAGCCAAGATCATGGCCATGCAGTAAAACCGGACGTCCAATTGAAAAAGGGAAGAAAAACAGATAGCGAGAAAAGAAAAGGTTAGGGTCGGTATGATAAAGGTTTACTGCTTAAGAGTGGGAGAGCCCACGAGGCTTTCCAGGTGATGTGAACAAGGCTATGGGTCAGCCGAACCAAGGTTTGTGACGTGGAATAACTCTGAGTAAACCTGGAAAACCAGTGGTCGATCTAGAGAGACTAGATTAGTCGGCGCATAAAATATCACCTAAAAGATAAGGGCAGGAAAATATACGCAAAAATAGAGGGTAAGCGAGTCAAGCAGGATCTCCGGGAAGGGGAACAACAGCGTTGAGTCTGCATAGCGCATACCACTTAAGTCAGAGCGGCATTGGAGCATTCAGAGAGAAAAGGCTAGTCAGTGTGACTAGATAACTTCAGAGCAGTTAAATCGGGTACTACAATTGAAGAAGAAATAAAACCAGCGCGCAATAAAAAAGTTAGGGTCAGGATGGGAAAGGTTTATTAACGACGGATAGAAAAAGCCCACGAAGCTCTCCAGGTAACGAAATGTGGTAGTTGAGTCCAAAACGACATCTCGCTATTCATAGCGCCACCTCTTTTGGTACATTTGTGAAAGGTGATTTGACAACGGAGCTGACCAATAACTGATCTGAATCAATTTGGAGATTTACCATCTTTTGAGCGAAATCATGAGAGCTTTTCACGAACGTACTCGTTCGCGCTGGTAATGGCTGCAGTAACCTTGCCAAATATCTCCTGCAAGTTCATGTTTCAGGTAGCCTATACCGTCGACTATGGGCCGTACGAGAACTTCGGGTTTGTGAACTTCAGGCAAGCCATAAACCCTCGGAGGTAATGTCGAGTTTGGGTATATAATTACCACTTGCCTACCCCTAAATCGTCCCTCACGGTTCTTAAATATTTACCAACATCCGTTTTACTCTTATTCAATATTGACGCCACGGTCTTAGCAAAACTACTCTTTATGGACCCGTCTCCAAAAGTTGTCCCAATTTTCCAAGTATTCGGACCTATTCATTACAACTAGGGTCTTCCATTGTCAGCCTTTTTAAGTACAATGCTGCGATCTTCCTTTAAGGAATTTTATGCGGTAGGTTCATTTTGCGAAAGATTTGGCTCGCCCGGTTGCTGAAACTTAATGATATATACTAACTGTGTCAGAGTATTCTCTGCCTTCGTAGCGGGCAACTTTGTCACCGCGCTCCCAATGCTTGGGAGAATCACTTCCGCCTATATCTTAGATATATTAATGGTAAATGTCAAACCTTTCTCAATAATCCACATTCCGTTTCATTCATAATCCAATCTGACATATTGACAACACTACATCTTGTACTAATAGACCAGGAACTGTCAGTAGGACAGGTAGCATTAGGATGCACAGACATTAAACGCTCGAACTTACGCATTTGTCTTTCCTTCGCATCCTGCCATTTTTTCAAGTTGGCACCTGAAGCCTTATTGAAAATTTGGTTGTGGTCGTGAGGCGTTATGGCGGTCTGTAGATCCAGGCTCAGCCGACTCGCGTCAATGCGGATCTTACTTAAATTTTCGTCATTAGGTAAGTCCGCTGTTTCAGAAACGCCTTGGAAGCATTAAATGCAATCATTGCAGAGGTATACGTACTGTCTGGAGGTTTCACTGTGAGACATTTGGGGATCAGATTAGACTTAAGATATCTTATGTTGAAAACGCGATGGTTCTACCAGTTCGCTTAATTCATACCAATCGAACGCATTCACTTGCCAGTTTTCGAACGCGAAGTCCGTAATTGGTTGTAAAATTTTTGAAAGATACTTGGAACCGATCTAGTAGTCGTGAGTTCAGGGAGGTATGGAAATAATCGTTTTAATACAGTATTTTGATAACGTTTCGCCTTTAACATAAATGCATCGTCAGACCATGACATCAGGTGGGGTATAAGACCAACCATTTAGCGGTTGATTGCCGAGACCGTGGAGGTTGCCAAATCTGACGACTGCGTTAATGGAATGGAGGGTTAGAACCCTAATGCGTGGCCGGCGGTCTTAGGTCGACCAGCTTGACCAGCATCGATGTGTGGATCAGGTTGGTAATGCATACTGATTCCCATTGTCCACAATATGGGCTTATCCGTCAATGTCATAACACACAAAGGAACACCTGGACTATTCCTACTGTGATCGAACCACCTAAGGTGACATCCCGAACTGTTTTTTTAATGGCTCATGGCTCAAGACTCGGGTAACGCTGTTATCGCCCCTGTTCGCTATAAAATCCCACACCAATTGCACACTTATTCACCTGGTCTGACGAAGCCTTTATGTTAAAGGCGAAACGTTACCAAACTACTATACCAAACCGATTGTTTCCAAACCTCTCTGAAATCAGTGCTACTACTTACTTACGGGAATTGTTCTTTAATTGCTCATTGTTTCACTATGGATGACATGGTTTAAACAAGGAATTTAAATATGACATGCGCAGCTTTAATTCTTCTGCCTACTTTTCCAACCATTGAGTTCGGCGACTCTCGTTTCTGCCAAAGCAAATTGATAACCCACTTTCCTGGAGGTTTTGTAAGGCACTTCAACAAGCAGTCACTTGGACGTAAAGTCAATTTCTCCTGAGAACAAATTACCTGCGGAGGAATGCTAATCACTTTCTATGGACAATCTTTCTTAATATGTGGCCTGAACATTGGGATTTAGCCTTAATATTTTGTTCATGCTACCCTTTAGATAAAGAGAATTATTGCGAACTTGGTGTAAATTCTGAATTCGAATGCGGAATCCCAATTTTGCCTGAGGTGTCGATACTTGGACACGACGTTTTCAAGCCAGGGCCTGCGTACCACAACAGAGAGGCCAAAATCCATTATCTTGTTATCATAACTCGTCTGCAAATTTCTGTACTAGACTACCCTGGACATCTTAATTTTCGACCGGATTCGACGAGGAAAGGCAGAACTTGACCAAGCGATTATGCCAGCCAACGCAGAAATTTTGAGCCCATATAACTGTGCACAGCCGATCAAAAAGTTGGTCTGTAACGTGCAGTGAAATTTATACAGTACCATTCAAACAGCTCGATGGCCGGATTCTAGGGTGTTTTGGATTTTCGTCTGGCAAGCGTTCTCTGTATAAAAAGCAACGATTGTCCGGTTAACAACCTTGTGACATAATAGATGTGACCCTTCACTGAATGAAGTCGCTGCCCATGTATTCACACTGGCATGCTAAGCGGAGCGTCAGTTCACTACACTACCATGTTCTTTGTATACGCACACTAAAAGGACACTTCCCGTCTAGTTCTTTAGACACCAGTTCATTTAGTACGCTTTTATTGCTGACCCCTACAACACACGCTGTTGAATCCTGACTACCGTTACCTCATTACCAATTCTATTCCTGACAAGTGTATCCGTCATTTAAGGAACCTTTATGTACTGTGCAATCATCGCATCTCCCACAAAGCTAGGTGCCTGTTGCGAAACGATCTCCTGTAAATTGCTGCTCAGGTCTTCTTCGCTGTGCATCAAAGAATATGAGAAACCATTTAATCAGGTATTTATCTAATGGCATAACGACATCTAAATCCCTAGGAATACTTTTTATCAATGGCCACCTTATGGCTACTCAGACATATTCACAGGTGCACAGTCTTTGTATTTAGATTGGCAGGCTAGCAAGTTCGGTGGCACCACCCATTATGGCTACTGACGTGCTGTATGAAATCCACGCGGGAAGGTAACTTTTACTCTATACATTATATACACATCCATATCCCTGTGTCTTCCTTCTATCCATTATAAATTACCAACTACTTTGCCCGTTTTGTTTGTTGAAAATGAATAAGTATACGTCCGTTGTGCTACGTCTTGTATTAGTTCGCAGAGACCAATGTCGCTTTTAACATTATTCAGTTACATAAGGTTTTCCTAACTACATTGCAAACCTTGTCGTCTAAATGTCACTGCCTTTGAAATACATCTTAATTCCTAATTGTCTGGTGCTATTGGCCATTTATAGGTGCTTGTGGACCAAATATTCAGTGCAAATGGAATAACCATGTTACCTAAGAGATTTGATCATTAACCGCGGTCAACAAGAAGTAAGCATGATATCATTCAGAGACCCGCTGCGGCCGCTGTTACTGGAGGGTAAAAAGTTTCAAACAAAAGTTCTCAAATAAATGTTCCAGATATCCTTGATAAAAGTGGTTATAATAAACTTACTTTTATTAGCATGTATTACTGCCAATTGCTATTATCATTAGTCGCTGATTTTATTATGGGTACTTACACGCTTTGTGAGCCCCTTTGCTTTTATTTCTAGTAGATCTGCTTCGAATCCTTTATAAAACGACCGCTGCCCGACCCATATTTCTCAGAAAATGGCAACTGCATTTCACCTTATCCACTTTTGGAATATAACTTTTAGCAACCATCTGAGTTTTACGTATGCCCATGACAGTTACGAACGACTGTAAGCCGGCAGCATGGAGTACCCAGGTCTTCATGTACTGCCTTTTATAACTGCACGAAATACACCTTTAAAATTGCATAGTGCTACCACGAAAGGTAGCCAAAGACAAGAGATGCTGCTGGCACCTCGTTTAGCTGGACATGCAAAATTAATATTTACCAGATTGCATTGCGTTGGCAATCCTTGTAGAGTTTGTTTGTATTAAGTATAGCTACTTAAGAATGAGTACAGTGACACGTTAGCAATGTGAAAAACAAACAGTCCACGGATGGTGTCTAAGTTTGTGCAAATGTTTGGAAGGTAGCATACTGATTGAACAGTCACTTAAACACGAGCGAACAATCATGTGACTGAGCGGCACTTGGAGGTTATTGTAATAAGCAAACGGTAGTTCCAGGTTTATTAGTGCGGAAATAAGTTGGGCAAAGGTAACACAAATCATCATGCTGCTGTTGCATGCAAAACACCTAATGGTAGAAGCAGCACGCGAGTGGTGTGAAGTAGGGAAACGCAATGTATCTATAAATCTAAGGAAGTAAGTTTATTCCATCAGCCAATAATCTCGCAATTGTTGAGGAGTATGGGGATTCCTCTAAATTCTAAGTGACGAGTACACAAATTAATGGTCCCTTGCCGTACTCATGGTCACCCTCTGCTGGAGGGTCGAAGGCATATAAGTAAAATAAAACGAACGCTACAACGGGTTTTGGCAATAAAACGTTGGACTGCGGCGGTAGCCTTCGATTTCACAAATGGATGCGATTTAATGTGCCACGGTTTGGTGATGACCACAAGGTTGTGGGGATGCAGCGGTTTAAAATTGGCGGTAATGCGCGATACATAATCTAGGAATAGCGAGATTATGGTGCAAGATACATACTGGATACATGTCAATAATGTCATCGTAGTTGGGTGCTTAGCGGACAATGATGAAAGCGTCAGGAGACGACGATGCAGGAATTCGAAGAATGTGAGCAATGCATGCATGTGGCATACAATTGCCTTTGATTCACGTTGAAGCTTACTATTGCATTGTAAGCTAATTATTCCTTATTCATTTGGCCATCTACATTTTCAGGGTGTTTAACTGCACAGCCTCGGGAGTTCTTCAGTAAAACCTTGAAAAAGCAGCGCAGTATATTCTCAAGTTTGGTTGTTGGTAAACAGTCAGGCATTCATGAATATCTATTATGCTAAAAAGAAAGGAACTTAGAGTTTTATGCGCTCGAGTTCATACACTAAAATTGGGTCAGTATTGTTAACTTTAAGTTTACTATTAATATTTACTGATGTTAACAAAAGTAATGTCATTGTATAATAAACTATTGCTTCAATTTTTGTTTTTAGTGCAAGAGAAGGTGGATGGAATCATTATCTTTGAATCTATGCTGTTCGTCCTCTACTTAAAAGATCTTCATTTAGAACTTGAGGTACCAACGCTATTGTTTGCTGATGACAATGAGCTGTGAAATGTCCTAAATGTCCATGCATGTTCCGAGGCCATTCCGCATGCCTTGGATGGAACCCAGGACTGGACTACTTTGTAGCTGCTGCCTAGCGCTTACGCTACGTATTCCCTTATCGTATAGGTGCAACCTCGCCCTTTCGAAGAATGTGCTCGGGAGGTTCGACCTTCCCTTGGTTTCAATTAAATAGACCTAAGCTTCGTCCGCTCCTTGTCTTTGCCTACCGGTGACAATTGGAATAAGGATGCAATTAGGGGTTTCACAAGATTGTTTTAATTGCGTTGTTCTTTCGAGGTCTTAAATGCCGTCCTAATTGTTAAGCTGTATTTAGCGTACGTTCCGCCACAGCTGGAACACTGCTTCCAGGCTTGCCCGCCCTGCCTGTTTCAGGATGAAATGGAGCTCGAGATAGTATTGAAAGTAGATACCAACTTTATCCAGTGGTTACGGGCGCATGCGTACCCCAAGGGTCATCTTGGCTTGTGTATGTATTCAATGCACTAAAGACGGCTTCAAAGGGACCTAGACCTTATATGCTGCATTTTAAAAGGAAGGGTTGGACCGGACTTTTGCTAGCTATGTGGCAAAACCCGGTGGCCTTGTTCCCCGGTCATCCCCTGAGGCTACACAAGCAGTCTTCTGACCGGATCAGGGCCTGAACTGGAACGTCACAGTGAGTAATCCTGCGCTTAAACTGGCCTCCATAAAGGGTAGTCAGTGAAACTAAATTTATTAATATCGAGCGTCTGTTAGCGCTCTTGGGTTGCAATAAGAAACCTCTTCCTTCTCCTGACTGTATCCATTTTCCGACCTTAATTCCCTATTCCGTCATTCCCTTTATTCCAGTTTTATTCTTAACTTACTTTCTTTCCTCTTAGTCTTGAAATGGTTTTCTACATCTTCCTTAACGTGACGCGCACGGCGGTTACCGCCATTACAAGGAACGTCCCTGCTGGCAAAGGAAATCGACGTATCCACGGTAATAACAGCCTGACCACTAATAGGACACTCGTTAGTCCACATGCAAAAAGCGTGGAACCAGATACCCAAAGCTCATATACAGGGCCACGACCATTGTAGACCATAAGCCTGCGTCCTTTGTCAAATTCACAGCGGATAATCATTTAATGAAACGTGGAATGCTACTTGATTTTCAGCCAAGAGCATCTGCACGTCTATGCCGTACCCCGGGGAATCTCTGCTTTCCTAGTTACACCCAGCCCAGAAACCTATATTACACGTGACCTAAGAAACGAGAATAATCCCACGCGCCCCACTCGTGCTCACTTTGTGGCGTTGTCTGCTTCGAGCATCGAAAGGCTACCGCCTACTTTCGGGTTCTGCTCAATGAGGTAGGAAGACAATAAGTACTTAAGCTGTATTACAACCAATAATATTTACAATAGTGGGCGAAAGCACTGCGCAGCTGGAATTTTTAGGTTCACTAGTTTCGTTTGCCAGCAGAAGCATGTTATCCACTTGCATTACCTGGAAAACCGTACAACCGCCAGGTTGCGCTTGCTGGAATCCCGTTTTAACTTGCCGCATATTGTGAAGTAAATTGATGGTGCAAAGGGTCACTTCCACGTGGGTAACAGGGATAGGTAGTGTATCTACGAATGGGATGCTGAGTGCTGTTGCAGTAGAAGAATTTGCCGTAACGTGTATTATAATGACTGCCAAGTTCTGAGCACTAAGGCATTTCACGTTCCATGGTGTGTGGCATTTATGAAGCAAGCATAGGCGTTACAAAGCGAAGTGAAACAGATAATTATTATAAGCGACTAATTATTTTGTGAATCCAGACAGTGGATTAGAAGATCTAATGAACATTTGAAACACGTACCTATGTATAAGAAAAGATGCAAATTCAGTTGCCGTTTGCTGAGGCGCCGTTAAGTCCAAAAGGAAATCGCGGCCTGTATGTTCCATAAAAAGCAGGTATCGTGAAAGTCGTGTGCATACAGCGATTCGGCGGGCATTCAACGCAGCCAACTTCTGCCCCATTTGGAAGACCAGAAAGTTACCTTTGCCTCCAGTGAAGCCTACTCAACCGATCTCCGCCACAACTCATTGCTTTTACCAATTCGCTTGGAACTGCGGTAGTAGTTACATTGGCGGAACAGATCGGTCGTTGGGTAAGCGCATTGGAGAGCATATCCCAAAATGGATTGCCAAACTGTCGACACAAGAAACAGGCGAACGAGAAAAGGTATCTAAGATGCCGGCCTCATCGATCGCCAAACACCTACTGGAATCAGGCCATCAGGTTGACCCCAGGTCAACATTTACAGTTATCTATCGTAATGACAACCCCAAAGTGTTGAGGTTTGCCGAAGCCGTGGTACTTAACCGGCATCGTCCTATCCTATGCGTGCAAAAGCAATTAACAGTCTCCCTGAAGCTTCCTTGGGGCTCATGACCCTAAGATTAGGATGCTAATCTGTCATTGTTGTGTCTACGTAATTTTTCCCTTGTGACCAGTTTCAAATCTTCGATTTTTTCTGTCACGTGATTCATCTATCTGTTGTTAGTTTGCGAGTGAACAGATAACACGAAATGGTACCATCTCGCAATACCAGTATTCTTATTGTCTTATTTAGAATGATAAAGGGAACTCAATGCTTTAAATTTATTAGACGAAGAGCCCCGATTGAAACTATTAGAATCCTTGACGGACTCGTAACACTGAAGTGCAAGGTTGCTGCGACGAGAATGCACATTCGTTTTCTATCTGACTGCAAACGCAATGCTCATTATCCCCGACAGTTTTGCAAGTTGCTACGCCGAAATCGGCTGAGGCCTACCATCGCAAACTTGAAGCGGCTTGCCAACTCCTATTTGGATGAGGCAAACAGAATCCTTGTGCATCTAATGGAAACATACCAACGCCGTATGGCGATCACTGATCAACTCTCACTGGTTTGTCGCATCAAATTCACGAACTTTTGCAAAACCGCTGTTGACAGAACGAGGAGGAAACTGGACAAGACCATGCGTAGATCGCTTGAAAACACAAATGAAGAACCCGTCTTTTCCGACAACCTACAGAAGCATGTACACAACCTGGGTTCAGTATCCTTGAACAGAAAACAAATGGAAGCTTTGTCATTGGGCGTGAATTTTAAGATTCTCCCAAAGAATGTCGACCGAATACACGTTGAGACTCAGTTTGAAAACCTACTGGACCAACTATCTAAATTGACCCCGACGACTAAGGAACAGCACAACTGGCTCAAGGTTAAGCTCGTTGATATTGCAAACGGTTACAAGGCGGCCCCGATACACCAAACCTGCTGTATAGATAAAAGTCACATCAAAGCCTTACGTGATCTGAAGGAAAGAGATATATTGGTGCTAAAACCTGACAAAGGCACAGGAATTGTAATTATAAATAAGCTTGACTACAAAAACAAGATGTATGGGATCTTAGGAGATGAATCAAAATTTCGAGAAGACCAAAGCGAAACCACTGTAACACAAATCAAAATAAGGGTGACTAATCAACTAAAATTGTTGCTGCAACATGGAATGCTAAAAGAAGCGATGTACAACTCTCTCAAGCCAAGAGGGACACGCATCCCACAAATGTATGGCTTACCGAAGATCCACAAGGCCAACACACCTTTAAGACCTGTACTATCCATGTGTAATTCACCATACCACAAGTTTGCACGTTGGCTAGTTGATCTACTTACACCGGTGAGACGAATGATGACAAAGTACACAGTGAAGGATACATTCGACCTGATTGACTGTGTGCAAAACACGAATATCGCTGACAAGTTAATGTGTTCAATGGACGTACAGTCTTTGTTCACTAACATCCCATTAAGAGAAACGGTGGATTTCTTATGTGAGTTTATAATGAGTAATAAAGTAGTGTTACCGCTTCCCGTGGAATATCTTGGGGATTTGCTGCTACTATGTATTGAAAATGTGCATTTCTTATTTGAAGACAAGCCGTATCGACAGGTGGATGGTGTAGCTATGGGAAGTCAGCTAGGACCGGTATTGGCTGACATCTTCACGACGATGGTTGAAGTGAGATGTGAGCAGCACATCAATCAAATGTTTATACAAGCGATAAGTAGATGACACATTAGTGAACGCCCCAAGTGGAGACGCTGTTCTATCTTTCCTCAACGTGCTTGATAACACACATCCAAACGTCCGTTTTACCTGCAAACTGGAGGATAACAATTGCCTTCCGTTTTATGGATGTGTTGTTGACCAGACGAGAAGATGGCTCCATTAAGCGTTCTGTACACAGGAAAGCTACATCGACAGGATTGTATGAACACTTCAACAGCTTTGCCCCTATACAATACAAGCGGTGCTTAGTCAAGACGCTGTTTAATCGAGCCTGCAGAATATGCACTGACGACTGGTTGGAATCGGAATTGCTGTTTATCACACAGACGCTACGAGCCAGCGGATATCCAGAAGCGTTTATTCGATTCCACGGACAATTGAAGGAAAACAGGCCGATGGTACTTACTGTGCCCAAATTGTGTCTACCTTCAATTACCTTTCAAATGTGATACCGTGGCTGCCCAACTTGAAAGTCGTGTGCATACAGCGATTCGGCGGGCATTCAACGCAGCCAACTTCTGCCCCATTTGGAAGACCAGAAAGTTACCTTTGCCTCCAGTGAAGCCTACTCAACCGATCTCCGCCACAACTCATTGCTTTTACCAATTCGCTTGGAACTGCGGTAGTAGTTACATTGGCAGAACAGATCGGTCGTTGGGTAAGCGCATTGGAGAGCATATCCCAAAATGGATTGCCAAACTGTCGACACAAGAAACAGGCGAACGAGAAAAGGTATCTAAGATGCCGGCCTCATCGATCGCCAAACACCTACTGGAATCAGGCCATCAGGTTGACCATAGGTCAACATTTACAGTTATCTATCGTAATGACAACCCCAAAGTGTTGAGGTTTGCCGAAGCCGTGGTAATTAACCGGCATCGTCCTATCCTATGCGTGCAAAAGCAATTAACAGTCTCCCTGAAGCTTCCTTGGGGCTCATGACCCTAAGATTAGTATGCTAATCTGTCATTGTTGTGTCTACGTAATTTTTCCCTTGTGACCAGTTTCAAATCTTCGATTTTTTCTGTCACGTGATTCATCTATCTGTTGTTAGTTTGCGAGTGAACAGATAACACGAAATGGTACCATCTCGCAATACCAGTCTTCTTATTGTCTTATTTAGAATAATTATAAACGGTCAGCTGAAAACAACATACATCGGAATACTAAAATTCCGATGCCTCACAAACGATGGTAGGTGGTATTGCAGCACCAAAGTTAATATAGCATGTTCCGTTCGTCGTAAGCACAATCGTTTAATTAATGACGTCTATAAATTACAACGATTTACAAGTTTGTGCGTATGCAATAATCGTCACCAAATATTATTTTCATTTCCATTTCCATAACATTTTTTCGGTAAAATGTATGCAGTTCAATCGTTAGGTTGTATTGCTGTGGGACCTAGTTTTCATAATCCAAGGTCGACCAAAATATTTTACGGTAAACCTGGTATATGCAAGGCCGCGCGCGATACGCAATTTTTAATTGTTGACTGATAACTCGTAACTAACAGACTGACGGGAAACGTTTTGACGTTGCCTTTCTCAGAAACAGCTTAACATTCAATGATGGACATGTAGCGAAATTGAAGGTACAATGAACTAAATAAAATAAAAAGGTTAAGACTAAGTTGCCACATTAATGCATAAAAGAGGTACAATCGTGTTAGAAACAAATTAATTTTAACCGTGAAAGTTTATTATAATGACTAAGCATGTCCAAGCAAGTTTAGGTTCAAGCATTTATGAAATATTATATAATTATATTCATAAATGTCTGTGTATCTAAAAAGTTGAAGTTTACCTGAAATACTCATATTACTGTGGTCACAAGGGTTATAATATATTCTAAACCAACAAGCATTTACATTGAAGGATAAGTATAGTTAACATCTATTGCCATATATATACCATTTTAGCAAGGTTCATTTATCATTTGGCATCTAATTTGGTATCTGATATAGTGAACGGCGGGCATTCAAACGTAAAATACTTCTACCACGGACGGTTTAATTGCACAGTGGCCGTTAACTTTGAGTTTCTTTGGTGCAATGTAGTACATAAAATATACGGAATAAATAATTGGTGTGTACTGTGGCATATTTGCCTGTTGTACTTTATTAAGAACCGCTTCGTTGGGTAACAGTAAATAAATAACTAAGTATATTTCTGGACTGGATAGCTGCTGTGCCCGTAAGGGATCAAATCAAATTTGACCTTAATTTCACGCTCTTGCATGTGATTAGGAACGTGTGAGTACAAGTCCATTGTTGGAAATCACAAATGCAATGAATTGTTACCTGTACAGCTGATGTGACTGTACGCATCCGCCTTTAAATGCTTCTGGCTACTTCAGGCGCTATTAAGCTCCTTGCTTTTGTTTCTTGTGAACGTTGCGCAGAACCGTAGTAGTGCAGGTTTTCTTTTGAAACGGAAACCCATTCGGCAAAACTTCACGATAACTTTTTGGACTATTTAGTCCCACACAGTCATCACATTTATTGATGAGCACAAAGAAAGAAATAAGTGCGGCATAATTATGAGGAACACTAAATGGTTAAAAATACTTTCCATAAATGCAAAAACTAAAGCGCTTTTGGTAAGTGACATAATAAGACAACGTAGTTTGCTAGAAGAATACAATTCACAAAATATAGAACCAAAATGTCTTACTCTAAACTTGATTTCTGTAGCCAAATTTTAGCCCGTGGAAATCTTAGAAAAAAAGCACCTTTTCTAAGGCAAGAATATTGCGTATAATAGAACAAAATAGGCTGCTTTGAACCAGTGTTCACCACCGGTTACCTTAAAAGCAAAAGCAATGCAACACGTGTGGTACTTGACAATTTATTCGTAATTGAATACCTGTCTACGAACAACGCCATTACCTATTTCCTAAAGACGGCTCTCAACTTTACAAGCAGAAACCAGAAAAAGAAAAGAAAACGTAAAACATGGTGAAGCAGTGTAAGTTCTAAGTAGGTATATCTGGATAAAAATGCTCTGTATATCCGGTACTACCCCGCAACAAATAGGTACGATGTAGGTGACCCACAAGTACACTTTTCAGGCATACATAGCAAATATAGGCAAATAAGCGATAACATTTCGCGGAAACAATAAGAATCCAGTAAGGAATGTTAAAAGTACAAGAGATTTCAGGACATATAATTATTAATCCGTGGTCAGAAGGCTTCAGTTTACCATTTTTAGTGGATACTGTGCCACATAATCCACTTGGAATACAGAGTTTCGTACTTTAAAGCCTCTAAGTACTTGCAAATTTTATATCAAGGCTGCATGAGCTAGGTCTACGTAGGTAATACAGGAGATCTATACAATATTTTGCCAAGTCATAGCCTGAAATATGCACCTATTTCTTAGATAATTACCACAAGTTTCTTCTCTCAAAGCCGATCTTCTAGGTTTCTATCGCCAGTGAGCAGGAGGAGGCTCTCACTTATAACAAAGAAATGATTATCTGAAAATTCAACAACATTTAGCAAAATGTTTCGGGGCGTGAAATCCACTTGCATCTGTTATTGAGGGGCATCATCTACTCTACTTCTGTGGGTTGAGCTTGCTCTAACATGTGGGACTATTACGCCTCATGTGTTGACGCACAGTATTGTGCAGCGCTTGGGTTAATTTCGAGCTATTTCTCCCCAATTTTATGTTCTGAATCATGTGCCATCATTGTTTATCCAGGTGGCTTTGTTAGCTAGTACTGTAATCTCGCCCAGTCTATTTTCTTGGTGGTGTTCCTGGCAAGCGTTGCACTAGCACCCTAAGCAATATATGCTAAGAAAAACCAAGCGTAGGAGAGTAAGTAACAAAAGGTTGGAAGCTGGTTGTTCATCCATCAGTACCTATAAGGCGTGATGGATTTTCAAGACAGGTAAAAGATTAATAACGCATGGGCGGCCGAGATAAGACGTAACTGGCAAATCAAGGTGAGCTAATGTAAGGAACTTGGGTATTAAATTTGTGAATAATGGTGGTTTATCGTGTTTTCATTTACATCCCTTATAATGTCAAAGCAACCCTATCAACACCTGGAGCAACGACCCGCTCAACAAGGAATACCTATGTGTATCATTCTATCGTTCCATTCTCATCTGAACAAAAAACTGGAAGTTGAACTACTTGGGGTAAGTCTATACCGCTTCCACCTCGGTAACCAGTGGCGGGCACCGCTGTAACTCGAGAAAATCAAACTTCTGTTTCCATGTTAAAGTGACTCAGCGGTTCTTCCAAGTCTTCTACACTGTCATACTTCGCCACAGCAGTAGATCTAAAATGCCCTCTGTTAACCACACTCATACCAGCAGCCGTACCCACAATTACGGCCGCCGTACAAATAAAAATAACAACACACAGCTACGCCTTATGCGTACTGCTGTATATTGCCTCATAATTCATTATACTGTAAACTTTGGGGAACCTTTGTTACCATTGCGCAATTATCACCCTGCACAACATAGCTAGATTACACCATTGCTATGTACATATTGTACCACGGAACATCCTCAAGCAACACTTTCTCCTAATTGTGCAAACGGCTCTCATCTACCACATATTTTCGCCTCATCGCAATGTATGGGAGAAATTTTACGCCATAAGTGACCACTACACATTTAATTTAACCGCCTGCACTAGAAGATGCGGGACATTAAGTGGTTATTGCGTGTGTACCTCCATAATTAATAATGACCACGCAAGAAACATGGCAACTTGCTAATATCTTACCAGCAAGAAATGAAAGAACACTGGCACACAAATAACTCCCGCCAGCGATAGTGCGCAAACGTCCGCTCTGGGGTTCCATCCTCAAGTTCAATTTGCAGTGAGACCGGAAGAGTCGGAATTTGCTGTGAATGTTCCACCTCTGAAAACGTCCTTGATCAAACATGGAAACTGGTTCATTGATGTGTCAAAGTAGAGCAAAATCAACACACACAATTCACCCGGTTACCCAAACAATGCCCACGTACCCTGCATTAGCAGTCCTTGCTGTGCCGGCCACGTAAATTGTAGCA
Source organism: Dicrocoelium dendriticum (assembly GCA_944474145.2). NCBI lineage: Eukaryota > Metazoa > Platyhelminthes > Trematoda > Plagiorchiida > Dicrocoeliidae > Dicrocoelium > Dicrocoelium dendriticum. The sequence goes on from OX104060.1 coordinate 841,133, forward strand.
GCAAACAGTAGAGTCAGTAAAAGAAAGGAAACAGAAGATAAGACACGCTTATCGAATTTTGTAGGCACTAGTAAGATGCTGGTTAAAATGAGTTTAAGAAGCGTAGGCCGTAGTAGGCGAATAAAAGCTCAAGGCAAGAAGTATAGGACTTTAAACTGCAGACAGTTAGCGTAAATTCGATGCTCGTACGCTTCCACTGTAGCTGCCATCACGACATCTGCAAGTACTGCACGTGGTCCCCACGGTAATACATTTGTAATTCCCTTCAATTTCTGGATTTGGAACGTCCGTGGTACGTGCTTGTTTTCTGCCTATATCCCACTCTATCATGTCGTTACTGATCTGGAGAACAAACTAGCCCTTGGCCTATTTCTATTGCAACCTACTGGACTAATTCGAAGGTTTTGATGCCACATTGCCCACAAGTGTCCGACTTTCCGATCTTTTGACCACTCAACCTCATGCCCCAGTTCTCTGGTCATGAATTCCAGCCGGATTGTAAATTTCATTATCCGCTGCTTCCCATCTCTTTCTGTTTACCTCTAGTACAACTGGTACGCTCGATTGGCCACCTAGAATGTGGCTTATTCCCGTTTCATACGTACAGGCTACTGTCTCTACCCAAATAATGTAATCGCTTTATCTGCTCCACCACAAAGTCACCTACAACGGGCAACGTAGCGAGGCAGCAACACAGGTCCTACTCTAAGTTCACTTCCTTCCACGGCTTATTGGGTTGACCGTAGATGGTCGCCAAAACTGCTACCAGCATGATCCTAAGCTGGAGGATGGCCGCTCAGCCTCCTAGTTTATTCCTCTAACTCTACCTTACTAACGCAGCTCTACCGCCGCTGGCCTCAGCCTTTTATTGGTGCCCCGATAACCACTGGCTCACCACCACCTACACGCAAGGCACTAGCCGTGTAGCTACAGTGGTTCGCCCTACATGTACCCGCATCCCAGGCTTAGCTTGCTACTGGCCTTCCACTTCTTAGCTTGCCTGTGCCACTAACAACTCGCAACGACGTTAGAATTAGTAACCTGTCGCTACGGAGCACGGTAGCAGTAAACAGCTGCAAAAGAGCCACCAACCCCACCTCGAAACCAAGTTTTCACCCTTTTGCTTCGCAAGTATAACAAGTTTATATTGTACATAACGACAAAACTACGGTATGCATAGCTTTTCAAGTCACAACGTTTTGTCGCTCTCCATTCGTTTCCTCCATTGCATTTTCATTGCATTCTCCCCGGCTTGCTCATGTCTGTTGAGTTAATTTCCAAGTTTCCCGCAGTTACGTTCACTGGGCTGGAACAATCCTTCAACGACTGAATAGTCCATAATTAGCAACCCGGATACTTACCCGCGTACCTAACACATCGGTTGAGTGACAAGAACTGAAACCCAACTCGACCACCGAACGCACCATACACTTCAGGATAGGCGGAGAACAGCTGACTGCGAGTAACAGCACATTAAGTCTTCTGCAAGCCTTAACTTATACCTGGAACTAATTACAGTATCACATAACTTGATTAACAACATTTTTAAGCTTGCATTAACAATCTGTTTCAACTGTGAGGTCGAACAGTTATCATAACCTTATATCACTTTTTAAACTTCCCAACGGCAAGACCAAAGTTTATCACATTTGGACGTTACAGATTTGTCGTACTTATTTGATGATAATTTGTTCAAGTGTTTTGCTTAACACTAAGAATCTAAAGCTTTTTTATTTATTTATTTAAACCTATGATCCTGCGCGATAACCGCAAAAGTTATCCAAACCCGGTCAGACCAAAATTTGTGCGACTAATTTTGGCCACGAAGGGCTGGCGCTGGAGTTAGGCGAAATTATCCAGTCAAAGCTGGAACAGGCTTACCCATCAGTATACGATATAAATAAATAAATAAATAAATAAATATTTTATTCTCGACTATGCGAGACACGCCCATGGAGGCATGATCAGAAATGTGCATCTGTACAAACATTTTATGGCAACTGTAACAGTGAAAGTAGAAAATCGTTCATATGTCCATGACTGGAACAGTACAATAAATAAATAAATAAAGTTTATCCTCAGTTTCATAGACACACCAACTTAGGCATGATCAAGGTTTAAAATCAGATGTGTATCACGACGATACATCGGGTTTAATCGTGTGTAGTTGAAACGGTGTCGGGAAGAGTTGATTTGTGAGTCTAGTCGACTTGTCAGTATGTAGTTGTGGGCAGTGAATTTATTCAGTGGCGAGTCACATCCGCCACGTCGCAGTGTTGTTAAACAGACATTTGTGGCTTTTTATAGGGAGAACGCCTGCAGGCAAAAACCCACCACGTCCCGCAACACTGCCGGAGGACGTGTGAGGACCAGCTAGCCTTGAAGGCGCCTGTAGTACATGTAAAATATGTCCAACTTACTTAGCCCTTCCGAGAACGTCAGCTCCTATAGCCCGTGCACCAGTTTATTCCCGGACCGCAGGACTCGTTCAACTACCATCTTCTAATGCACTGTTTCATGGATGAGAAGCCTGAACACCGTATTCCGAGTGCGGGCTTACAAATGCCGAAAACAGACTAACTAACATTTTGGTGGCCATGATCCAGAATGACCCGCGAATTAACAACGGGTTAAAAATTGCAAGCAGGTGTTGTTCAGTGTTCAATGGACTTAGAACCTGATGGCAGCAAAACTCCGAAGTGAAATTGAAGTTAAACTCGTGGTATTTCGTCACGGCCGAGCAACTAACGCGTCGGCGGGTCATTTGGAGCAACGCGTATAAGCGAACATTTTGATAAATTAACAGGCAACGGAGACAAAAGAGACCAGTGACAAAGTCTATCCGGAACCTTTTGTAGGGTTAGTGGACCAATGCGATACTTACTGTGAACCAGAGGTTTAAGTCATCCGCAAACATAAGGGATGGCACACCTAACTCATTAAGTAGCTCATTAACGTATAAAGCGAAGAGGTTGGGACCAAGGGCTGTACCTTGCGAAACGCCACTGAGAACGCATTGGAGGAAGGACAGGCTTGAACTCACTTGCACACACGTTTTTCTTCAGCTTAACGTAGATTAAATCCACCTTAAGTCTGGTCCAGAAATACCATGGGCAGTCAGCTTGTACAAAAGACGCGAATGTGAAACGGCATCAAAAGCTTTGGTAAAGTAATGAACAACAAGCCTACCGCTTTCCGGCAACCAACGGCTTTAGCCTAGTGGTTGCGAGCCGTTTAGAATTTAATAAGGCAAGAATAGCCCATACGAAAGCCGTGCTGAGAGAGATTAAGCAACTCAAACGCTCATCACTGTCCTTCAAATGCGTAACTCACGAGTTTTCCAAACATCTGATCAGCACACCCGTCAACCGAATCAGTCTATAGTAAGCAGGGCGGTGCTTGTAACATTTTCTAAAAATGGGAAAAACAATAGCCTCCTTACAGTCAATAGAGAGGGAGAAACTGTGTGGATACATTAAAAACAGTTTTGTACTCAGATGGAAAATGTCATCCGCTAAGTACAAACGCTTAAGAAAAATAGCACCCCCACCGCAGCCTTACTGGATTTAGTCCCAAAAGAAGCATTTGAGCTCTCAGGAAATTTTGTCTACAAGCTTAATTGCGACAGCTGCAACTTTGAAACTTAAACCTTAACATCCTGTCCTCCAATCAAAAAGGCATTTTGTCATCTGTGACAGCAGCAGTTTCGGCAGGGTCAAACAACCCTGGGATGCAAGAGTTCAAGTTGCTTCCGCTTGTCACGTAAGCGAAGAAGCGTTCCTAGTTTAGTAAGGCTATACTAGCAAGCTTTATTCATGTTGTACTCGAGCGTCACGTAGATGCTGCCTGCAGTCACTTTGAGTCTCTCGGTAGCGCTTGAAATTGCATGAGGAAGGAGCAGGTAATTAAGTACGCCAACAACTTGCACGTATGTTAAGATGTTTGCTTACAGCCGAATAAAACCAGGATGATTTTGCCCCACTTTTATTCCTACCAGGCCGTGGTATATGGGGAGAGCTCACTGAAGTATAAGTTAAATCTGCCTTAGGCAGTTATATTGTCAGCACTTCCTAAAATAACACAAAGCGACTTCGCAACCTTGGCTTTCATTGTCTGAAAATCCGCGCTTGAATAGACTTAGGCCGACGGCGTAGCGACCAACAAAGAAGAAGAGGAAGTCTAGATAATCAGCGAGGAAAGGATGCATCCGTGCAGCATTGCGAATAGTGGTTAGTGAGACTAATTACAGCAAACACTCAGAATTTCATAGTCAGTACATAGATAATTGGTCATAGCGGACCAAAACTGCCGTACATTGGGAGTCGTTAGCTTGAGCGCTGTCAGACTGATAGGTGAATGAGGTAAAGAGCAGATGCGTATGAAGAGAGGTAAAATGAGCCTACTGATAGTAGTGATAGCCAAGGAACACTTAATAACGGTCCGAATTCTGTCAGTAACCAGGTGCAAGCTCGAAGCGGAGGAGACCATAGGCCCGAGGATAAATTAGTGCGGTGCAAATCTAGTAACCCGTACAATAGAGGTGGGAATAAGAACGGAGCGTAATTGCGCATTAGGCTATGGACTATAAGAAAATAAGAGCAACAAGGACCTCGACGTATGTGGAAGCGAAAGAAGCGGCTGCCAAAATATGATCGGAAATGGCATGGACATCTTGGAGTAGTAGGAGGGCAGAAGACCGTTTGGATAAATACAGTTCACTCGGCGCACGGAGCTTGAGTAGTAGAATTACGGTGAAAAATGTGAGGAGGGTCAGTGGAAATAGACTGGTTAACTGTCAGAGGCTACGATTTCCTGGGGTCGTTATGCCCGGCATAGCCCTCGAATTAATGAAGACCGATCAGACGACGCTTGCTTAGTTGGTGCATTAAGATTGTAGTACTGTTAAGCTGGAAAAAGTGGAGAATCAGCAGAAACGAGGAGTAAAGAAGGAATAGGCTACATTAATAATAAATGATCAAGTCCAGCAGCCTCTGAAGGTGATAAAAGCATAATATTGAGTCCGCAGAATTTAGACCGCTAACGTCCCGGTGGTCTGGACAATGTCAAAAAGGATCAGACAGGCCAGAGTATACTGGGTTGGGGCAGGGAGATGGGAGTTGACTGTCTGATTACAAACAGAATTACCAACAGAGAAAAAAGCAAGAAAATGGCGGGGTCGTAATGGAAAAGCTTTACTGCTGAATTGTAGTTTACTCAGCGAGGCTCTCGTGTGAAGGGGTATAGAGCGCTCAGTCTTCCGCAAAATGGCCCATAAGGTCACATTAGTCGGAGAGTAGGAGACGAATCAAACGTGACCGGATAAGTCAGCGCACTGCGTTTAAATCGTACAGTTAACTTTGGAAGATAATCGGAGTCTGTCAAGAGCTGGACTGGTTAGAGAGAAAAGTGGCCATATTAACAAACGAGGACTTTGTCCAGCAAGTGGACAAGTTGCAGCAGTTAGCTCTGAGTGTAAAAAGCCCAACCGTTTATATCCTAATGGTTTAGAGGAGGTCAGGGCCAATCTGATTTGGCAGATGAGGCTAGTTTAGGGTAGGGCGCTGTGCGTTGGCTGTCGGAACGAAGAAAGATTGAAAACAGAGCGGGCAATATTCCGAGCGGTAGTTGGTAATTTCACAGTAGTCTGAGCGAAGACGGAAAGCGGGCGACCGAGCAAACGAGACTGGAGTAAAAGTCGCATTACGGTTGAGTCCTACGGTTAGTTATGGTAGACAATGGTGTGGGTAAGGAAATAGACCGGTTAGATATAGAAGTGGCTATAATAAAAATCAGGGAACATATCCAGCATGCTACCTAGTTGCGGGGGACGCAGCTTTGAGTCTACAAGGACTAGACTGTTTATATTTCGCTGGGCTGAAAGAGGTCAAGCAAACAGACTGGTCAGCTGAGACTGCGTTACTGCAGTGCACAGTGAGTTGGCAGTCCGATTAAAGAAGGAATAAAAGCAGAGAATACCAGCAGGAGTAGGAGGAGGTAGAAACTGAGATGGCTTACTGCTAAGGTGTGGAAAAGGCAATCAAACCAACTGTTACAGCTATCGCACTGCCTGCCCCCAGACAGATCTGTAACAGCTTAAAAACACCCCGGTTCGCCACTCATGAGCACAGAATATTCAAAAAGAGGACACGGCAATTTTAGACAGCGATGGGCAACCATCGCAAAGGAGAGGATTTAGAGAAGGAATAGAATGCGATAGATAAGCGGCGAGGACATGAACCGCTTTACGGTGACAAGCTTGTCAATCATCGATAGCACCAGTCGAAAAGCTCAAGTGTGACATGAGCAAATAGAAAGGGACGCACCACGTCACAAAACCGAAGTGGACTCAAATGATATAACCTCAGGATCCTGGTGACAGAGTAAAGACGGGCATAAGGATAACTGGATATCCACTGAGCAGTTCAACCATCCAGAGCTGATCCCAATCATCGGTTCAGGTAAATCCGCCTTTGACGAATGGACAACAGCGCAATGAGGCGAGGGGTAGCCAGCTAGCGTCTATTGGTCAAATTTTAGGTAATAGTGGAAGCCCTCGATGATAACAACGGAACGAAGAACAAGTATTTTTGCAGGAAATTTCTCCAAAACAAGTTTCCAGCGAAATTCTGACGCGTAGGTCAGCCAGTGGACAGATTTCGATAAATTGGGTACTCCGTATCCCTTTCAAACAACACAAAGATTGTCTAACCAAGTATCTTCCTTAGTGTTTTCAAAAACAGTGTTTCTGTACCAGGTGCTTACAGTAAATTCGGCTATGCCAATTGAGGAACGACACACAAGGGGCAAGCGCTACTTGGATAAGGTATAGGACTGCAGAGGGACCATGTCGACTTGGGGCTGCGCGCTAAGGGAATCTGGCTTGCTGACAGCGATCACATAGTTGTTGGAACAGAGTACGGTATTCAAACTAAGTCTAGTAAGGACGCGCATCCAATCCATAGTTGAAGGTAAAAAACTTCCAGAGGGAGCGACTGCAAAATTGCAAACTGCGCCTAACCTAGAACACTGTGTAAGTATGACATTGGATTGCAGATAGTCATTCGATATATGTACAAGCGTATGACCATTTGTAATTTTTAGCTTTTGAAGGCACTCATTGCGTTTTGACCACCTAAATCTTTACTGTATCGTTGCATTTTTATTATATGTACCTCCAGGGCGAGTACGCAAGGCAGTGCACCCAAGGTTTCAACCCTGTCTGCAAGGCTGACAAGCCCGCAGGCTAGCACTTGGCGATAGTATCGGGTTGGGCTTGTCGTTTCAAGCATTGAATATATGGAATGTAGCGAGCCAACGTAAAAGTTCTTTGTCAGCTTCCTCGCCTACCGTTCGTCACAGGGATCAATTGGACATTGCGAGTAGGTGCCAATGGAACCGCTGCATTAAAGCAAGCTGCAAGAAGAGCCGTTTACTCAAAAGGTAAGGATGCAATCGAGGTTTAAAACATGCCTCCGACTGCGCATCACCAAAATACACTAGTAGATTTTTTCACTCGGGCACTACGCTGGTGAACATAGTGAAGTCACAACGGTCGCGAATTCTCCTTTGTTTAAAAATTTTCCGATAGTGACCCTGTATCCAACTGAATAAATTGTATGGAGTGAAAGCTTATAGTTCATCTTAGAGTTCCATTCTAACGATACGTCTTGTTAAAATCAAATCCCAGGCATCCTGATGCTAAGCTATATAAAACAGGTTTGGACACTGAAGAAGATGTGAGTAAGTCAGATTGCAAAAGTCTATAAGGAAATTTATTCCTCTCCGCTGAACTTCCTAATTAAGAATTTTTCAAATTTGCAAGAGGATCGACAGTTGGCAGACCGTACTCAAGCATCGCAACCTCAGGAGCCTGAACTCCTTTATGCTCAAGCAGAAGGATAATCAACGTATGGCGAAATACATCCAGTTGGCATAAGCGATTTCCTCCAAAGTATTTTTAGGAGCTTTAGGTTCTGTGGTCACGACGACGACGCCATGGTTTCTCTCACGATTAGAGTTTGGTATTAAATCAAACCGATATAATAAATTCTAAAAGATTATGAGGCACGGACCAGAAGAACGGAGAATTTAGCTTGAGGTATGGGTAATTGGCACCTTATCGAGCAACCAGGCAGCAAACCGGGCTTTGTTAGTAGTCCACTAGCATCATCCACACATAAGAGGAGGAGGGTAGACGGTTGTGGTGTTGCAGACTACAGGCTATTCTTCAATAAGTGGTTGGGAAGATTCATCAAAGGTCGAAAGATTGGAGTCGTATTTCGACCCAGCTTCGACGTAAATAATTTGCGGTGGTCGATTGAGACGGTTTTGCGCTTGCCGTTGCGTCTGATGACGATGAAGCGCTCCCTACATTGTAGGACCTTGAGTGGACTTCCGTAAGGGCGTTCGAGTAGTCGGCGTATGCTATCAGTGGGAATGATGACAAACGGGCAGAGGCGAAGAGCATTGTGAGCGTAAGACTTGTAGTGCTGTTCCCGTACTGCGGTCAATTTATTGCAGCAAATGCCCGTGGCTACCTGCCGAGCGTAGTGCGTGTCATAGCATTAATTGTTCGGGCTTTCAGGTAAGAAGCCGCCTGGAATCGGAGTAGTTTTCATAGACCACTTAGGCGCTGGACGATTCTAGATCAGCTTTCACAGCTGAACGAATTCCGAGTAGTACCATTGGCGGAGCTTCTATCCAACTAAAAGCATTGGCGGCACGTAGCAAGGATTTAAACTGTCAGTGGAAGCGCTCCACCATTCCGTTTGTTTAAGGATGGTAGGCGGTTGTTTGGATGCGTTAACAACCGAGGAGTTTGAGTAGGTCGTTGTAAGTTGACGTTCCGAATTGTGGGCCACGATCGGTAGTCACAGGGTCTAGACAGCCACGTAGAGCGAATTAGCACTCGAGGAATGCTCGCGTTATATTCTCAAAGGATACCTGAGGAACTGGAACATATTCAGGCTAACGAGTGGCGCTACGTACTACGGTCAAAATGAAGACCGTGCAGTTGGACGGCGGAAGGAGTCCAGCAAATTCCTGGTGAACGTGAGCGAATCAAATTGCTAGGGACGGAAAGCGTCCTATCGGAGAGGCATTATGTCGATTAACTTTCGCTCGCTTGCAAGTCGGACAGTTGCTTGTTCAAAGTCTGACGACGCGCAGCATGTTGGGTCGGATGCGCCTGTCGGCCGTCATCTTGACAGGAGCGCGGATTCCAGGGTGCGCTATGTATTTCAGCGTAGCGATGACTTTTCGGCGAAAGGCGGTTGGTACCAGTTAACGTTGAGGTCCGTTAGAGAAGTAGCAGATTATTGTAACCGTAAACGAAGGAAGCGACCTGAGTAACACGTTTAACGTGGATTATTTGCAGGATAACATTAAGTCCTTTTTGGCTTGCTGAGCAGCGGCCGTAGCAGACAGATCGACACCCGATCGGTCGGAGCCAGAGTTTACAATTGGAATCGTGTCCGCCATGCTACTTTTGCCAGACACGCGTACGATGTCCGTCGAGAACTAAGACACGAAAACTAGATGACATAGTCCACGCGGAGTGTGGGGATGTAGGTTTCGGGAAGGCGTAGACGAGTTGTCGTTAATCTGGTAACACCGTAAACTGCTTACTTTCGAGAAGGTGATAAAATTAGTGAACGGCGGACCATACGGCGAGTAACTCGCAGCCAACTGTGCTGTATTTCGACCCAGAACTCTAAATATGTCGAGATAAGAAAGCTAGTGTTTGCCAATTTCCGTGGGAAAACTGCTGTAGAACAATACCGATTGCATTTTCTGAGGTGTCGACAGCTAAAGTGATTAAAGCGTTCGAGTCGAAGTGATGAAGTTTGACGGCAGAAGCCGTGCTTCTTTGGCAGCTTCGAATGCATTTTTTGCTTCCGGCCTATGGTCATGATTACCGTTGTTATGTATACGCAGAAGGTCGGTGAGCAGTTGCATAAGCTCTGCTTAGCGTGGCAGGAATCTGCAATAGTAGTTATCCCTGCCTTTAAAGTGTCGAATGGCGGTTAGAGTCTTTGTATGAGGAACGTCGTGAATTGTCTGGACTCTGTTCGTTAAACGGAGGATACCCTAGAAATCAAGTTGGTGTTCGAGGAAGTCAATGCGCGGCTGCGTAAAATGCACTTGTTGGGTCGGTGGTGACGTTTTGCGCCTTCAGCCAATCAAACAAGGGCGATAGATGTATTCGGTTTTCCTCTTCCTAGGAAATGGCCACCAGGATGTCCTCGATGTACGGGTGGACAAAGATGTGACCACTTACGACCACCTACGACGGAGTTGATGAAGCTATGAAGTGTCTGCGCGGCGTTGCGCAGACCAAATGGCATTCGCAGGAACACGAATAGGCCAAATGGTGTAATACGTGCTGTTTCCGTTATGCCCTAATCGGCGACCGGGATCTGATGATAAGCTCGCACCAGATCGATCTTTAAGTACCCGCAAGCACCATGAAGACCGGATGAACTATCCTGTATGTGATGGATACAATAATGATCCGGAATTGTCACGTTGTTGGGTGCGCGGTAATCGACACACAGTAGCAATACTCCTGATTAATTCGGGACAAGGTGAAGGGGCGAAGACCAGGGGCTACTAAATGGTCGTACGATCGCATGTTTGGACACTTGCTCGAATTCTGCACGGGCGGTTTTGATCTTCTCAGGAAACAGTCTTCGGGCTTTGGCGGAGACGGGCGGACCCTTCGTAGCTACGTGTTGCGGATTGGCTGCGGCTGCAGTTGGCAGGGACGATGAAGGTCGGAAGACGTCAGGGGAACTCTAAAGTAGCACTCTGACGGCCGGCGAGTTAGCAGTGGCGTACACCAGATTGAACGATGCTACATCGCCGGATATTCCAGCGACGCAAAATTTTGTTGTGTGATCGACGAGGCGATGTGGTTGAGCCTCCTCGAACTGCTGAAGGAAATCCATCCCGACACTGAA